>JAQGAI010000059.1:0-30421 GCA_034696905.1 Lepidocyrtus violaceus | reverse complement strand
GATAATATATCACATAGCCAGTTTTTTGTAACATAAACGGTACAATGAGGTCTTTTATTTTTGGAAAGGATTAAGAACAAGCCAATGGAGCGATGAACATTATCATTGTCATCATCTTCATCCTCGAAATGGAAAAAAGAAAATGAGATGGGGATGTCAAATGATGATGAAAACGGGTAGCATCATTTTTACGGCTCTTTTGGAGTCTTTAAAAAATCGGGGTCAATGGGAAAAAGGATTCTCCGTGGCTGGAGCTGAAAATTGATCGTTAGCTCCCACCCAGTTTTGGTCCAGTTCCGTCATAATCGCCAGTCGTGACTCCAATTTATTTAGCACCAGCAGGAGGGGCACATCTTTTACGATTATTCCCAACAAATTTCGCAACTTTTACTATCGCAGTTTCCAAAGTGTAGAATAGGAGGAGAGGATTTATCTTGCAAAAATTAATCTCGGCTTTTGCGAAATATGGTAGATAGTGAGCTTTAAAAGTGAACAAATGAGTTTTTACAAATGTTCAGTTTTACGCAATCCCGGTCAAATTAATTCATAAATTTTCAGAAATGCGTGATTGGAAATTCTGTGCCATTCTCATATTTGGTCCAGATTCCAGACATATTTGCCAATTATTAACTCTGAATTTGATTTTAATTTGGCCCTGGTAATTTGGTATTCCTGGGACTGTTCCACCTGCTACTTTCCAAATCGTGGATGGTACTATTAATGAGCTTCACGTGAACGTTCAGTCACCCACATAACCTATACACATTTATTTTCCCACTGAACGATATATAATACGCAACATATTTGGCTTTATGATGATTAATTAACTGTAACACATTATTTACAATGGACTGTTTTCCAGGAAAACAACTTTTCAAAAAGCCATAGAAAAGCCCTTCTTTAGTCTAAAAATGTATTTATGCTTGGTAGTGTTTAGTTTAGAAAATGAGCCTTGTGGGCTTCCTCACGCAAATTCCTCTTCACATTCCGGGAACTTGTGAAAATTTTAATTTGTAAATTGAAGATACAAGCACGTAGCAGAGTTTCTCTGCCTGAGTCTTCCAGTCTTTGTTTAGACAGGCTCCATTTTTTCCACGAAGAGAAGTGCCCTGGTGAAAACAAAAAGGCAATTTGTATGCACCTACAAGCTTCATTCTCATTGTCCTTGGCTTAATTTAATTATACAGTCGAAGCAAAGTGAGAAGAATGTCGGGGCAAAGGAGAATATGGATGATGAGGCTTCCTTTCATCATTGAACCGTGGCTAAACCTTACAGATATAAGGGTGCGTGGGTTGTTGAGAAAGGCTGTCCCTTAATAAAACTGAAGCATCATTAATTGCCTCAATTAGTTTTGTTAGTTTCAAGGATTAATGTTAGTTTTGGTTAGCTAACTTTACTGCTGTTAGGCTGGTTTCGATGTAAAGTTCAGCAACGCATTTTCGTATTATGACTTTTGGCCTTGGTAAAATGCATTTGCTTTTATTGTAATGTGTGTGTACAAAACTTGAAAACTGATTGCATTTTGTTGCAAACACATAACCATGTTTAATGGGACATCAAGACAGAAATCCAAGCTGAATACCACTTTCTTGATTTGTCGGTTTATTACGTAAGCAGTCTTGTAATCATAATTTTGTAATAAAGAAAGAAGCATCATCCTAAGAAATTACTACTTCAAATTTCTGATGAGGAGAGGAGTGATACGTTTATGTTGTGACTTGCCCTTAAATTCTGCCTTTAGAGCAGCAAATGACAGTTAAAAGGATTCATGCTTTAAAAAGATAACATTCTTATCTTGTAGCAATCTTGTACCAATCTGAGATTTACTTTAATGTGAGAGTATGATTTTATTACGTCTTTTAAAGAAACGACGGAAGTCATAATCACAGCTATCATCAAGAATGAGGATGCAATATCGTTTTGTAATATAAAATTCTCATCTTTGGGTTGGAGTAGTCAAAAAGATGAGAAACAGGGGGAAATGAATGAAAAGTTACAGTTTGCAGCGACGACAGTACAAAGCAATATATAATTGGGGAAAAGTCAGTTTTTGTGATATAAATATGATGCAATCCTGGATATGACAGTATTGAGGTACAGCGTCATTCTTAGATTTTCTTCAAAGCGAAAAGTTTCACTAATGTATAGATTCCAGGCACATTATGTAAACTGAAGAATTGCAAAGGGGAGCTCAATATATGAATTTAGTTAATCTGGCATGTTATTCAATTAGAGAATAATAAAAGTTAAAATAACAACTATCGGTTCGTTTTGTTAGAAAACAATTATTAGTTTTAGAAAAATCGGAGTTTAAAATATTTCGTTAAATGTGAGTTTATATATGAATGAATTCGATTTAGACACTTGCTTGTTCGAAACGAAAATACCATTTGTAGATGGAGGAACACTCAACAAGTATTTAGAAGCTGCGTCGCTCGCAATTCATTTTTTGTGTTAGACATTTGGAAACAGGGGAGTAAGTTCAGTCTTACTTTCCTTTCCCTAGCTATTTTTTTTATCATTTGCTCTTGAGCTGCATAACTACTCCATTTATATTCCAATCCAGCACTAATGCAACTTTTTTTATTTGTCTTTTATTTCGGTCGAGATGAACTAAATAATAATAACATTAGTTTGGTTGGTGGGTGGCTGGGTTTTACCCTTACCTTCTCACAAGTTTGGAATATACCGTAGCAGCTTACAAGAGTCGGAGGGGTAAAAAGTGCGTCTAGAGCGATAACGCAACAGAAAATAAATTTGGAAGATGAGCAATGCGAATGAAGATGGAAGTAAAAACGAGAGTTCCATTGTGTAACATTACTTTTTTTTAAACGAGGAAAAGCTGACTCAACAAAGAAGAAAAAAAAATCGAAAGCGAAACAAGTGGGAACTAACATAATGTAATGTTTGTAGAAAAAAATCTTCGTCTCTGTTAAGTAGTAAGACACATCTGGATTCGGTTACGTTGCTTTTGGGTCTCTGCTCGCATCAGTTTCTTCTTCCAGTTTTTTCCTTCACATTTTCGGTTGATAATTCTTCCCCGGGTTATTTTTTGTAAGTTTGTCGGATGGATGAAGATGAAGCGCTAAAGGGAAAATACAAATTTATTTTCTTCCATGTATAAACAAACAGAGAGGGAGAGAAAGGAGGGGAGTAGGGTAGGGTATGGTATGGCATGAGCGAAATGTACAGAAGTCTTTAGGTCGAGCTTTGTGTTTTTATTCCAAAATTAAGAATTTCAAGTGCGTCCTTGACGCTCCCGTACTTACATCAGATTAGGATCCAGTTTATTTTTAACTTTGGAAGAGCAATAACCAACTTTTTTCTGATGGATTTGTCAAAAAAGTTTCCATCTTTTCGTTTTTTACTGAACCGTAAAACCAACAGAGAAAGAAAGTGGCTGTATGAAAATGAAAATGCAGTTGGAAGGAAGGAACCTTTTTTTATTTAAAAAAAATAAAGTGATGACGAAGGGGGAAAAGAAATTAGAAGTGAATGGTGTTTGAAGAACAATGCCGGGTATTAAAACAGCTTTTACGATATGATGGGGAAAGTCGGAGGGAAATAAAAAAGAAAACTGCAGGGTTGCCGGTGGTATGGTTTGTGTTTGGAATATATAACATTTTTTTACAGCAAGGGCAGAGGGGTGAATTTTGACACTGTTACTTCCTGATTCAAATAATATTATATGAGGATATTACATAATATGAAGTGGGAAAAAAACTGACAGATGAAATGGGATAGAGTGGATGTGGAGTGGAGGAAGGCGACAATAGCATTGGTAATTTTAGAAGAGATAAAATGGGAATCCTCAACTGCAATAAACTCAAATATGTCTTGGCATTCATCATCTCTCCATGTCGGCAGAAATATTAAGATGAGAATGAAAATTTTATCCAGAGAAATGCAAGGATGGCTGGCCTTGGTCTGGTTGTCCTTGTGTGCCTGTCTGCCTTATATTTAGAAATATGAACTGACAATAAAAATATGAATGGGATTTTTGGGATTGTATTACGCATACATGAAGGATGATGATCAGCAAAGGCTGCTGGTTCGCTCGACGATGTGTGACTCTTGAAGTGTGTCTTCATTACTTTTTTTACAATGGGAAAGAGGAAGAGAAAAGCGGAGGAATTCTACCATGAAAAACATCTGTGGAGAGTAGAGTAAAAGGGAATGGGGGGAGATGGGATTGAAAGAAAAATGTATAACTTAAGTAGGGATAAGTATAGATACCAGAGTCATTTCAATGAGTATTGCCATTGTGAAAGATACAATTTTTCAGAAGCAGACTAAAAAAAATATGGATTCAAGTTGTTCTTATGAGTATGATTTAAACAAAATGAGGAATTTGGAAGGAGAGCTCGTTTCACTTGTCGGTAGTATTTTTAATGCATTCATGAACTGCATCAACGTCTTAAAGTGGTCCATATTCAGTATCGTAGCAATTAATTGTCTCGACCAGGTCACCTGGATGGTTTTTAACTCAGATGAAGGAGTGCAATCACAACGAGTTCCCATATACTAACATTATGCCTTATTCATCTATTTTAACTTCTTCATCTGAGCTTTTTAATTGTGATTGATAAGAAAGACACCAATACATCTTCAAATTTGTACGTTAACCGAAGTTATAAAACGTTTAATATCAATGTATCTATTACATAGATATCATTATCAATTAATACACCTAAACATTTGAGACTTGGGCTGAATTAACTTGTCTAAATGTTGCACGGTTTTAGTTTGCTAGTGCATTCATTCAAAGTGTTGACGATAGTTGTGTAATCAACAGTCCAATGACAGCAACAGCAACGTACAGTACGGAGGGTTCCTTGGTTCATTTGCTAATACTACATACATACAACGGCATTTTAGAGTGAACAACCTGAAAATGAAAGCGAATGAGATTCTGACAGTCGTTGGCTCCGTTTTTTTGGAGCTCTTATTCTGGCGCATGTGGCTTGACACAAATTCCCTTAGTCCCACATGCACTTGTCCAGAAAGACGTTTCCCAGTTATTAGAATGAATACCTACAACATAGGTAGGCATGTATCTATCTATATGATAGAGAGGGATAGTTTCAGTTCCAGACTGGCTTGCTTGTACTTGTGAAATGCATTAGGTATATTGAATCGTTTTCGAAAGTAGTAAAAAGTGTTTCACCATTGTACGCACAAAATGTCATATAATATGGTGTAAGCTAGCATAATAATATGTAGTAGGTATGCACTTAAGTTATATGCATTTTTAGAAAACTTGATGATGATGTAAAAATTCCATGTTTCCTTTCCCTTGCAGATGGAGGCGAGCCACCCGTGTCGCAGTCGGACGATGGCTTTCTCAATTTCACCACTGTCAGTCGAAATCACACCGGCTGGTACAAATGCATTTCCCATCATCCGCTGGGAAAGTTCTCCTCCGTAGGATATTACCTCACAGTTCGATGTAAGTTATTGATTGTTTGTAAAATGGAATATAGAACATTTGATTGATTAAACAAGCTCCATTTTACTAGATTGCCAATGATAAATTTTATGTGAATTACCTAAATGGATCTTTATATTTATATTTCAATTTTCCAGTTGAGCCCTCAATCGTCCACCAACCGCCCCCAAGGGTGGAAGCCAGCCTTGGTGATAAACTTCACATGAAGTGTGAGGCTGAAGGTCGACCTTCCCCCGCTCTGTGCTGGAGTCGAATCGGCTATGGCGGCTCCCTAACTACCGTTGGCTCCGGCCAAGATCTCATCCTAGATAAGATACTATATCAGGAGGCTGGGAATTATAGGTGCGTTGCAGCAAACAGAGTCGGTCTGGAGGAGAGACGATCCCAGACTCACGACATACTCGTCGTCGTCTCAGGTAAGGAGAAAAAAAATGGTTACTTTGAAAATTACAAAATCAGGTCTTCGATTCGAAGGAATCATTTTCTGTCGTATTCGTATCTACAGCTTTGAGAGAAGAATAAATAGTACATGATGCATATGTTGAGTTACGTAATCAGATTGGGAAGAACTCAGGAGCAAAGATTGTTCCCGTGTAAGAAACAAAGCCAAGCTGGTTCATCCCCCTTATCCCCTCTCATCCCAACTTTGATCGTTCCATTGGGAGTAAATAAGTTTCCCGACCCGTCAATTCCTTCCTACATTTTTCCTTCCCTCCACGGACTCCCGTTTTAGTATTTTCCCCTCTACCAGCAAACGCAACAGAATAGCAATGTCATGCCATGGATGCCATAAAACGTCGAGAGTCTCCCACCAAAAGTTGAGCTAACTTTCCCGTAAATTTAATATAATATGAATGATACAATGTGACGAGAGGGGAAGCTCAAGTAGTACTCGTATGGTATGGTAACCTTTTTTCCCGAGAAGCAAGCAGGGAAAACTGGAGATTTTCTGTAGAAACCACATACGTTTTGATTTTCTCACGAGATGCAATCCACTTTATGTGGAAATAAGTCAAAATGTGGAAACAAAACGAAAAACTTTCTTTGGAAATTTTTCCTGGGATTGGGAAAACGATGCAATATGCATGTGTGCACGCATGCATATTGTGCATTTCTTCTCTTCCCCTTAAATTCAGTCCCGTCTTGGTTCAGATAACTGCTTGTTACATAGGCACTTACTAGGAAAGACAATGAATGCAAACATGCAACTTTATATTCCAATCCCCAAACTTATGTAGTTTCCAGAGAATGACCACCTGATACACAACCAAAAAACAAACTTGACAATGTCCTGTGTTGTAATACTTGCCGGTGCACCTCAGATTATCAACCAAAAAATACACAACTTTGTGTAAAAAAAAACGAATAAAGCATAGGTACTTGTTATTCACTTCTCAGGCACGAAGCCAGAGGTTACGTAATGGGAAGAAATTGAGGAAGGAAACATATTTCCGATTCATTCATCGATTCCCACTCCTCCTACCACGTGTACTTGTACAAGCATAGATTTTTATTTCACCAGTTTTCCACATTGTTTACACTTGGAGAAAGCTGGTGAAATGGATTATTTTATTTATTTATGTATTACACTCATACATGCAGAGCCACAATTTTTTTATGACGAACAACAGTAGTATTATTTTGTTCTGATTTTATGCTCCGTATGGATATGGTCTATTGTATTGTAACTTGTAACGTGCGTATGCATCCCATCGCCTTCATTTAGTTTCCTACCCGGGCACAACCCAATAAATAATTCGTTGAAATGGATTTCCACTGTGTTTACCGTCCATCATCGTTACATTCCTTTCTTGGAGTAGATTCGTTTTCTTGTTTTGGATGCCTGTATCACACTTCCGTCAAATCCATGATGAAAAATGGACTGGGGAATTTACGATATTCGTATCCTTGTTCCGAAACCCATGTAGCAACATGGCTTGATATGTATTATTCAGTTTTGTGATTACATTATATTCACTCCATGACAATGTAGAAACCAACAAGAGAAAGTTGAAAGGGGGACAAAGAAAATCAGAAAGTATAAGTGCCTTCGTCCTCGTCATCCACACTACATACATCCATATGCATGTGGATGTGGAGTGAGTGCACTGGAGAAAGCTTGACATTTTTGTTATTATTAGGCCTGGGAAGAAGAGGACAAAGAAGAGGGAAGACAAGTTTACGGGGAGACTCTTGACGTGATTTATTTCCCGAAAAAGAAAGTTAGCTTTGTTGAGTATCATCATCGTCATCATCACCTTCATAAAGTACTACAGAATACAGAGGAGACTATAATGTATGCAAAGTCCATATTGAAAGAAAATTGGCCTGACTCATATCATATCTCATCTCCAACCTCGGCATGCTATGCTCACCCAGCGTCATAAAAGCAATAACAAGTAACAAGACATTAAAGAAACGGTAAAGTTTAGTAGGCTAGTCCGGTGATCTTTTATGGGTCGGGTTGGTCCGGGTACTATGCTCCATGTTCCATGCAAACGAACAACAAAGCTTCAACAGATGAATGAAAATCAAATGCATAAATATGAATGGCCCGTGTATGAACCAAGCATGAAATAACCAGGTTTGGAAATTTCTAAAAAAAGTGACATGCTTTCCCCTTCCAAACCGTTTTGGAATATCATCAAACGTTAAAAAAAACCTGAGGAGATTGAGAAGAGCAGGACAATAAGAGTGGCCACATTATGATGACGACTATGACGATGTCCATACCTTGCGCTGCGTTAACGATCGAAGCACGAACCATATCCTGGAAAAAAGTCGAATTGTCATACATCGGTCGGTTTTTATGTAGTGGCTCCCAGTATGGGAGCTGAGCCGGGGAGCGAAAAAGGGGAACGAAAGAGTAGAAAAGAGTTCGTTATCGTTATGGTTGGGGTAAAAACATTTTTTTTTGAAAATGATTCCTTTGGATGAAGATGATGATGCTTTTTGAATCTTTTCGTATGTAAAAGAGAATATTGCTTTTCGTTCCAGGACGTCCAGTCGTCTACCCCACCAACAGGACAATAATGGGCTTTGCCGGACAGCCATTGTCCCTGTCAGTGGAGATGTGTGCCAATCCGGCCCCTGAACGTGCATTCTGGATTTTCGGTGGCATAGCCCTCCGACCTGGATCCAGACACCGGAACAAATATGTCGCCCAGAAGCTCTCGGTAAGTGGCTCCTTCCATGCCATCATTTTATTTGTGTTTCCAGCCAACAGCCTCTTTCCCCAGTTACCATATTCCAACACATCCCATCCAAGTCTGTAGAGTATTTATTCGCTTTTATACGGTAAAATGCCATTTATACATCTCCCTCCTAAGCTGTGTGCAGCCAGTTTACACAGTTTTCCACTCATTTCCATACATCCACTTCCATCCAAGTCATCAGTCAAAAAGAGAAGTTCATAAGTCAGGATGCCCTGCTCCATATAACTACTAGCTTGGAAGAACATGGACAATCCTGGGGAGCAAGCCATATTTCATGTGCTCTCATACATTAGCCTTCTCAAAAGGGGAAAGGGAAAGGCTTTTAAAATGGATGTATCTTTTCATTCCTTCTCACGAACAAGTAGGTATGTACAAATGTCTTCCCTCCAGTTTACTCCAACTACTTTATCCAATGTGTACATTGTATTCATTTGTTTTAAAAAGGATATATTTGTATATGGGATGCTTTCCAACAGCCTTTTTTTTCTAGCAATTAAAGCATTTCATCACGTTTCATGTGCCTTGTCTCTCTGCGTGAAAGCTACATATTTTATATATCTCCCCATTTCTCTTACAGTTCTTACTTTTCTTTATTGTTTAACTAAAAGCTTTGGCTGCTGGAATTATGGTACTGTTTACACATTGGGAGTGGTTTTGGGTTTGAAAAAACAAAACTCAACTCATTTCACTATTTATCTCTCTGCTGTGACAATTTTTAGAATGCTCAAGCTTTTTAATACGGTTCCAAAAAAAAAAGAAGCAGTTCAGTTTTATGAATTTTAAATGCACTTTTAGAGCCATTAATATGCATGAGCCATTAAAATCTCAATTTTAGCATTTTCCGCCATTAACTAAAAGTTAATGTTTCCCATCATGTCAACACTGACGAGTCTCCATCTTTTATCCTCCAACTCTTGTCGTCAATCAATCAATCACTTTTTTTCTCTTAGATTGGGTCTTCTTTATCCACCTATTATTTTCGCTCAACTCAACTCTCTCTTGAAAATAGACAAAACAAGTGAAAGGAAGATGGCATCTTTGATAAACCCCGGGAACAATAAAACACCACCACCATCTTCCCCATTTTCTTGAAGGTCTCCATTAATGCATGATGATAAATAAGACCAAGGCGTGGGGGAGTGAACACAATCGGGGGAAGAAAATAAAATGATGTGCGTGTGCATATTTCTCTCTTTTTTTGTCTCCCATCATCATTATCATCATCATCTAATTCCTTTTATGTTAGCTAATCCGATTATTTCATAGTAGGCTGGGCTTTTAGTCACTAACTCAACGCATAACTAGACACACACAGCCACATTCTCTTCTTCTCCTTTTGCTAAAGGCATATTGATTTCCGCCACCACACCACCACCATTACGTACATATATTTAGGAGGAAGACAACAGCATTAAAGCCCATTGAATGACTATGGAAAAAGGTGATCCTTTCCATACTTCTCTTTGAGAGCTATCTAAGTAATAGCTGTTGTCAGGCATTACTCCTACTCTAGAGGAGAAAAGACATTAGCAGTAGCCCGCCTGGTTGAATCTAAAAAGGCAGGAGGAGAAGAATAGAATCTGGGGCCTATATAAGTAAACTAAGCACACTTACATAATGCATTTATGCCAGAGCCAGCCAGAGAGAAAAAAAAACAGAAATGAGAGGAGGAAAAGCCCAGAATGAAAGTGACGGAAGGAAGGAAGCAATATTATTAGACTGTGAGGGAAAAGGCCTAAAAAAAGAAGAAAATGACTATCGCAGTTTGGCTTAAGCTCGACTCGACTTGACAGCCTGTAAGCAGAGCAGAGCGGAGCATTTAGGTAGATAGCTATAGCTTGGAGCAAGCAGGTTCTCTTTTTTATAGTCATCCATGATATGATTATCATTAAGGCGATATATCTTATTAACTCAACTGCTATTCTTTTCCCATCATCATCAACATCATCCAAGAAAGAAGGAAGAGAAAGTGGAAGGGTAGAAACCAAATTACTAATGCTTTTAGACCAATAGCTCTTACACAAGTGCATTTGCTGTCATATGAGGAAAAAACTGGCTGTCTAGCACCACTGGCAAGAGAGTTTGAGTTTGGAGAAACGTTTTTTTTCTTCTCCGTAGTCTTTTGGGAAGTGAGTACAATAGGCTTTTTTCTTTCGGGAATGGGGATGAAAATGGAAGAGTTGGCGATGACGAACAGGAAGGGAAAGGAGACAAAAAGTATAAAGGGATTGTGATATAATACAAAAAATTTCCTGTATTGGATTGCTCCGAAGCTGTAAGCAAGCATACATGACTGAAAGAAAGAGTTAGCAAGGCCCCCATTCACATCACAATGTCATCATCGTCGTCTTCTCGTCATCATAATCATATGTGAGTATTTTCTTTTTCTGGAAATATATTAACCGAAGATAATGAGGGAGGGAAGGAGAGAGTCTTTATGTATTTTTCTATTTATTGCGAGAATTTGAGTAGGACTTGGGAAGCATCATAATGACATGTTGATGGGGATGATGATAATGACAATGGCGATGAGAGTTGGGCCTAGTCTGAAGTAATCAGGGATATTAGACTTGGAAATGGCTGAAAGCACTAATATTATCGTGAGAAGAGTTGTGGAGTGAACGTAGTAAGTAGTAAATTCTGCCATGAGTGGATGGAGGAGTTGATAAGGAGCGATAAAGTTAAAGGGTGAGATCCTAAAGATGTTGATGATGAAGATTTTTTTCTTGTGTATTTTCCTTCATTTCCTTATCTTTTGGCGAAGATTCGAGAAGGAAGGAAGTTTGAGCTGGGGGAAAATTACCGATTTGAGCTGATGATTACCTTATTTGTAGTAAGGTGTTTGTTTTTCATCAGCCCCTAATTAGTCTGAGAATGGGAGAGGAGTCATTTAGATCGTTGTTGTTGATATGTTAACTACTTTCCTCCATATTCTCCCTTATACTCTTGCTTGATTCGATCTAAAGCCTGATACTTATCGGAAAATTATTTTTGGATTTTGCACATTTCAAGGCAGAAAAATTCAAATTTTGCAAACAAATCTACGAACTACGAACATTTTTTTTAACCAGAAGACAAACCTGTTCCAGGAAAAGTCAGTCAAACCTTTTCTTCCTCTGCTTTCCAGTTCCTATTTTCTTAAAATGGATTTATACCTCTAGATCCAGTTAGGTTCAGTCTCCTACACAAAATGCCCATGATGAAATGAGATGACTCAAGCTTCGAAAATAAGGCCAAGAGATGAACAATTCTACACACACACACACAGGCAATTCTCATAAAGCATGCAAATAAATGCGGATCCTTGTCCAAAAGGGGACCGCAAATGATGTGGGAGTGGTGGTTCCAGAACCCATTGCTTTTAATCAAGTGCGGTATGCTGCCACCAGCACTACTCCAACTAGAACTACTACATACCTACTACCATTTCCAGTTCACTTACAGACCTCCATTCCTCCTCCCTGCCCTGACCCGACTTTCATACTTGAAGGAACACAGTTGTATCCCAGCCCAGCCTATGTAAATATACGGCTTGGGGAAAGAAATGACTAGAGCAAGCAAAGGCAAACGCAAACGGGAAGCTTTTTACTATAAGCCAAGAAGAAGGCATCGGGAAAGAAGGCCTTTTCCTTATCCTTTGTCATTTGCTGCATAATCCCTGGGCGGGTAGTTGCTCTATTAGTGCGGAATAAAATGAAGGATCCCCATTTCTGACACCGTACCGCCACCACAGCCACCAGTACTAATACAGAATGAACATATTATTTGGCTTCCATTACCGCTCCAGCTTATTCCTGGCCATGCCCCGCCACAGTGCAATGCAATAATTCGGTTTTCTTCCCTTGTTCTCATAAGAGCCCAAGCATAAGCAAAGGGGGAACTTAGTTTTGTCAGTCAATGATCTCCTGCGGTATTACATATTTTAAGCTGACTGCTATTTCCAAAAGTCATGTTCTCGGATCTGGTCTGCTCTCCTTTTCCCACCACCACCAACCAACCAATAGTTAATGTATTCCATTCAGCTTCACTTTACAAGTAAAATACTTTTAGCTGGGAAAAGCTGAATCACTCTCTGACACCCAAGTTTAGGCAAAAAATTAATACCAGACAAGACTTTCAGTTTTTGGTTTGTTCTTTGGAAGCTTGATGGAATGGTCTATGGTTAAGAAAAAGGAGGAGGGCTACATTACAAATGGAATGATCGCACTTTCTGATCTATATGTACTATGGCATCATATGAAGCATTTCAATTGCCCTTCCCTCCCAAAAATGTGCATAGTAATGTCTAGCTTTAAAATCAGCCCGATACTCCCTCCTTCTTCTCCGACGGCTGTGGGGTGAAAGGCTTAAAAGGGAAAGTACAAGGGAAATTTTAAATGGATGCTTGAATGCATTTACTTGGTCCGCCTGCCTGTCCCGACGGAATTTTACCCCGTCCGTATAATAATTGAACTGAACAACGGAAGAAGACAGAGTGGGGGATATGTATAGGGAAGTTCATTACATATTACATTGTAAATGCATATGAGCCATGAGGAAAGTAAGATGTGTGGAATATGTGTAAAGAATAGAATTTAGGTAGGTAGGGTTAGGTTAAAGCGAGGAGAAAACCAAGCCACAAGTGAATGAATGCACGTCATGTCATAGTCATGTCCTTTCTTCCTTTTCTTCCATTATGGAATGAGAGGATGGATGCAAGAAATGCGAATTCTGCCTAGCTAGACTATTGTCACATGACAGCTATCATATATTCAAAATGCATTCACTTTCACTTTTCCTCCGGTCTGGTCTAGTCTGGTCTCAGGATAATATGCATTTATTTATGGTTTGTTGAAACCAGCACATCACTTGAACTAATATAAATAGAATGAGCTAGCACATGGATTAATATAAGATAAAGGTTAAAAAGTTTTGGATCCGTCTACGAAGTGAGTACGATGCATGAAATAAGAATTTTCATATTCCTATGTCTATCTGCCACATTTTTTCTCTATGAAAAAAATTGCATACAATGCGTTTTCGTTCCCACTCCCACCCAGGGATATATCGTATTGTCAAACATGCACACACAAGAACGTGATCGACTACAAGAGAAAAAACATTGAAAGAAAGCGAGAGAGAGAAGAAAAAATGAGAACAAATGAATCCTAAACGAATCCTTTCTAGTTGAAGTTGAAGGTTGAGTTGAATTGAAGAAGCAAAAGCTATATAATGCTTTCACAACGAAAAAAGAATTCCTTCTAAAAATGCGTAAAAATGGAAGAACATTTATATTTTTGGTGAAACTCGGATTGACTGGGATGTTTAATGTTAGTAGACGTGCATGTGTTTTCTCTCTCTCTTTTTCTACAGTCATGTGAGAGTGTGTGTAAGAAAAAATGTAAGAATTGTGGTTTGGCTCCTCTGCTTTTCCTCCCATCCCATTGTTCCTCCGAATCTTACGGAAGATTTTCTATGGAGGAGTCGTGCACGGAATCCCAAATGGAAATTCATCAAGGGAAAGAAAATGGAAAGTGAGAGGAGGGAATGAAGAAGAAAAAAAGAAGAATAAGCCGTATAGCTTGATATGTAGTAGAACCCTAGAATAATGGAAAGAAAGCTGGGAAGAGGAAGGAGGGAAATAATGAAGATGGAAGAAAAGGGTAAAAATTCGGAGAAAGGGAAAAAATTAAATCTACCAAGTTGGTTGGCGGTGGATCTGGTTTGGTTGGACCTCATGTACTGATCCATGTATGTTCATACATAACACAAAGCAATTCCAATTTTTTTTTGCTAAAGAGGGAAGAAATGGAATATGGATGGATGGAGAGTTTTTTTTTGGAGGGAACGCCTCCTTACCCATCATTCTTAAATTCGACAAAAGGATTATTGCTTTCTGGTATTTATTCTATCTACCTATTTCATACACTACCCCCTAAAAATAAATGAGGAAATCAAGAGAATATCCAGGAAAAAGGGTTTGGAATGGACGGGGAGTTGAAAGTTGGGGAAATCTATCCCAACCGGGGATTTTTGGTATTGGGAAAATAAGACATCTCTCTTCCAATCCAGCCACCACCCAACCCTAGCCATTTGATTCTACGTAATGTTATCTCATATTGGTAGTTTACCATTTGCTTGTTAGTCCCTGTTCAAGCTGGAGAAAAAAAAGAATTATTATATGCTTAAGAATAGAATAGGTCTAAATGGTTGATGGCGATGTCTTGGAAAAATGCTTGGAAAGAATTCTACTTCTTTTTCAAATCATTTTTGAATAACTTTTTAGGAAGAAAATAACGAAACGAACAAGTCCATATCTCTTGGTAGATTGAGCAGGTGTATAAATTTCCTTCCAGCTCAAGCTCAACCGTAACGAGGCATTTCCACATCAACACCCATTTCGATATAATTTTTTTCCCTTCCTCCTCTCTGTATTTTTGCTTCTATCTAATAAGAAGAACGATCAGCACTAAATTCTCCGCTCTATTTACTCAAAAACGACATAGTTAAAATTTAGTCAAAGGAAAATGAGAAAATTATTAAGATTTTGTGAGGGAATAAGAGAGGAAAAAACAAGCGTGAATTATATTATACCGCTTTTCCCTCTCCGATTTTTTTGAAATATAAATTTTCCCATTCTTTCCCTTTAAGACATAGGAAGGTCATTAAATCGTTTCCGTAAATCGTGCATCGTTTCCTTGATGCCAGCCTAGCCCAAACCCAAGAAAAAAATTCTAATGAAAATATTCCCCCGGTTTACATACAAATGCGGGAAATAGTCACAGAGTCGTGATCAGGACGGATGATTATGCTCATTGAACAAAGGTTATGTTACAGAAACAGTTACAGTGAACTTACACGTTTCCGTCTTCCGAATTGACTCCACTTTCTCTCTTTGTGTTTACTCTGTAACTATTACAGTTGGGGTTTCATTTTCACTTTTTGTTTCATGAGACCCATTTATGCTATGGCTTGTGTGTGGCTTGGGGTAATTAAGATATGCATCTCATTTTGGGAGGGAGAGAGGGACCTCCTCCTTTTACTTCGTAAGATCTCATTAGTGTGCCAGAAGAGCCGTCTGAAATCGTAATGAGAGTTTTGAGTCCCTGCAATTTAATATCCACGGTCTGGATCCTCTTTCTGGAGAAAGGGGGAGGTTATGCTATTGTCAGTATGAGAAGTGGTGGTGGTGGTCGTAATGTCGCTGTGGCTTCTTCGGGGAAATTAAAACAGTTATAAAAATAGATAGCCTCCTCCATGAATCGAATGAAATTATTAATGGTGGGGTAAATAAATGTTAATTTTTTACTCCGGCTTCAGCCGGATGTAGCCCATGCGAAAGAAATGATCTGTGACTGTTGGGAAGAATCAGCAAAACTTAATTGCAATTTTCGGAATTTTATCAATTCTATCCGTAGCTTGGAGGCGGTTGACTGAAAGTTGGAGCTAACGTGTCATCCTATTTACATCTTTAAACTTAACTGACTTTTTGGCTGATGATATGTATCTCATTTGCATAAACAAGTAATCTTTTGGATAGCGGATGAGGAAAATTAAAATTAAAACCTTAACCACCAGAGAAAGAACAATGACTCTGGTTGTGATGATGATGATTTTCTTGGTATTATTACCTCCTTCCTCCAAACAAAGCCGAGCGTTTGCAAAATTTTTAAGCCATTCTTGGGGAAAATAAATAAGTAAGAATGGAGGAGAGATGTAAAGGAAGAGGATTCCCTTGGAGCACATTTAGAATTTGGGGGATTGTCTTGAAAATTTCGTGATTATTTGATGGGAAGCTGCTGGCTAATCTTCCAGTTGACGATATTCCCTTCATTTTGAGGAAAACAAGCAGATACCTACCTAATAATTTGGGGGAAGATGCAAAAATGATGTCTTTTCCTTGGAAGACAATGGAATTCACTCAGGATGAAGAAGGGGTACAGAGTATCTGAGAAAGTATGTAATAATGAAAAATAACTGTGAGAGCGAGGCCAACCCATTTACATCCGGTTTTCTAGCTATTTCTCACCGCACCAGTGGATTCGTCACAGGATACGGGGAGCATTGCTACGCTCTACATTTAATACGATCCACAGAAAGCTGCACGTGAGGAATGTCTGAAGTAGCAAAAGGGAAAGAAATCCTTTCCTCAAATGAACATGTTCAGGTTGATGTGTTCATTAAAATTTGACGGGAATATGGAACTTGAAAAGGGTGAGGCAATAGGAATAGGATGAGGTTTTCATTGTGCTCTTCTCTCCTCCAAAACAATCCAGCAGAGTTGAGTTGGGTTGGGATGTGGAGGGAAGGAGAGGAGGAAACCGACATTGCTTTTTGCACAAAAACTGGCGAAAGTAAAAGTAAATGCGAATTTCATCTCCTCGTTCATAATGCACGATAAGGGTTATTGTGGTTTTCTCTTAGATTTCTCCTCTCCCTCTCCCATGAAAACCAAGTTGGGAGTAAAGAGCTCCCTGTTCGGAATGAAATAACACATTTTTATTTTATTTTTGTTTGGAAATAGGAAAGAGTGAGGAAGAGATAAGTAGATGGCTATGTATATTTTAAGTGCAGCTTGTTACCATTTCCGAATTTTCTCTGTTTCTCTGCCTGTTTTTTGGAAAGGGGAACGGAAAAGAAAATTGCAAGAAAACGGAAAGAGATGATGCCGTCTGTTTACGGGAAGAGAAAGTGCTTGAGATTTCTAGTGGCAATTTCACAGCCTCTCTTCCCTTCCATGTGTTGTTCTTCCCTATTTTTGCTATGTAAAAGCTACCTTACGAGTATATAAGGCGGTATTAGTAATGGGCTACTAATAGGGAAGCAATTTGGAATTTTTTTCCTGGGGAAAGTAACAAGAAGAAAATTAATTCTTTAGTGGGATCCCAGCAGACCTCTCCAGACTTAGGATGTGGAATAAGGCTGTTGTCTGGGAAGTGGGACTGTGTGTGTAGCTCACCGAGAAACTCACTTTTTTCTTTTTTGAGAATGTGGGTTAGCCTCAACTTGATATATTAGGGGAAAGGCTTAGGGGAAAAAAGGTACGCAATTTGCAATTTGTTTTCCTGGTGACCTTTTCTCCCATTTGTTTGAGGATGATTCATTGTGTGGTGCAGGGCATGCAGTGGCGCCTGGTCAGATATGAATGGGCAGTTCCACTGCCCTTTTAAGTTGGCTTGAGAGGAGAAAGAGGACGACATTACTTTCTTTTAAAATAAAATAGCTTAGGCTAGGCCGTTGCCACTTCAGATTTCCGTTGCAAAAACACAGCCTATACTAATCTTGCAATGCAGAGAAAAGGAGGTCATGTTCAGATTTTTCTAAAACCTCATGCCATGTTCCTTTTACCTAAGCTCCATCATTGTAATCTTCGTTTTGCAAAAAATACACACGAAACTGATTTAATATGGGGGCAAAAAATAGTATATGCATGAGCAAAAGGAAACAGCCAAAAAGCTGAGAGGACAGTAATGCCAGGATTTAATTCAGGGGAAAAAGCTGAAGTAAGCAAATAAGATGGGAGAAAGCATACGGGAGCTTTCTTCTTCCCAAAAATAAATAACATTTTGTTTCGTTATTCGCATTCATCATCAAACGGTGTTGCTCTTCTTTTTAAACTTGGATATCGAAGTATGTACAGTAAGTACATAACATGTGTAGTTCATCCAAACGGCAATAATGAACTCGATAAATTTTAATATAGCTAATTTTCTAGGCATATTCTGGGGATGATGGGGAAAGCACTTTGTCATTTTCCCTTTAAAAACGATGTGTTTATGTATTTATAATTTATACGAGCATCCATACATGCTTAGTTATGATATGATACAAGCTTTGTATGATATTTTGATGTTTATTGTTCTCCTCCTCATTTTCCAGCAAAGACCCTTTGAGGACAGAGGACACAAAAAGAGCACAAAGAAATATTACACAAATGCTTCATCTTTTATCTCTCGAAATATGTTAAACGTGGCCAAGCATAAATTTATGGGCTCCGGCGTAGCCTTAAATGGATCTCTGCAGCCTTTAATCTCTGTTCAGCATTTCCCTCTTCTCTAACAGCCAGCCCAGCCTTCAGCCTAGAACTTTCTCTTGTTTTAAGTATTTGCAGCAGTGTTTGTTCTTTGCTGTTGCTTACGATTCGTATACGATACAACAATATGCAGCCATAGGTATCGGGAAACGTTCATATTTCAAACAATATCATCTTCATCATCAGTTTCCCTTGAAAATACGCAACAAGCTCAGAAAAGAAAGCTACATGGATTCTGTCTGTGAGAAGTTCCGTTTATTCTCCGAAGGGATACTGTTCATGCTTATACTAAGGCTACGGCTTCTGCCATTTTTTTATTCCGGCATAATCGTGATATCGCAAATAAATACCCATATTAGTATTGTTATTGTTTCGTGAAAAGTTTCTGAAATGCTTCCCTTCCTCATCGCATGGTTGCATAGGTTGGTTGTGTGTAGGTTCCCACTGACGAGCATGGATAGGAGGACTAGAATGGGGAAGAAAAGAAAACATGAAAATGCGTTATATGCGAATGGCTGACTGAATCTTAAATGAGGAGAGAAGAGCAAAAACATGAGAGATGGGCATATATTCTCCCGGCCTTTCATGAGCATGGCATGGCATACTCTCGATTAGTCAGTTTAATTTCCTCCAAATGGTTACTTTTTACGTTATCCTTTTGAGAAGGTCCCGCTGAAGCCATCCGTAAATATACGAGTTTGTGTTTTTTTTGTCTTTACTGCTTGGAGCGAAATGCGTAGTTTGTAATGTGATGGAGAACTCTTCTCATTCAGATGGACGACAAAATTAGCACAGCTCTCGCAATTCAAACATGTACCTACGTTGTTATTGTAGTGTAGTAGATAGTACTTTGTACTCTGTTGGCTAAAAAACGCATGAAAAATATTTTTCTTTTAAACAAGAGACCGATGCTTAGGAGGGAAGGTACTTTGGAGGAATTTCTAGGTTCAGACTTTTAAGGAGCGCTTCCCGTCTCATCAAATTTAATGCTTGCAGAGAGCAGATAAGATTCGTGCATGACTGGGCCTGAAAGCGATTTACTTTTTACGCATAAGATTTTTAAAGGTTATGATGCACAGTTTTAAAGAGAACCCGTTTACTTTACAAAAAAAGACTGCTAAAATGCGGCAAAAAATGAGCATTCTTTTAAGACAACCTAAAAGAAGCTTGTATAACGAGCATCTTTTTTTAATATCCATGAATTGAAACGAGCGGATATTAAAGACCCTATTCATCCTGCCCTGCCATACTCATATGAGAACAGTGCATTCATTTCGGGAGCTGCACAATGCATGAGTAAGCGGAAGCGTTTAGAGGATCCTCTCATGTTTAAAATTGAGATAAAGTCTGATTTTTTTTGCAAAAAAGGGCTCTTGGCTTTTTAAAAGGGCGCTTGGATTTTTTGGGCTTTCCAGTGAAAAGCTCACATGTATTATGCTAAGAACTGTGTTTGTTGAGCTGTTTTCAGCGGAAATCGGTGCTCCTTTCACGAGAAAAATAAAACAAAAATAAATTGTTTAAATAGAGCTATCATAATAATAAGAAAAAAATTATGACTTGAGTGCAGCGTAATTTTTTTTTGTGATGTGTGGATATTGTTTAGGGATAAGTCTAGACCTTGTAAACATTGTAGAGGAGGGACTAATGAAAAGAAACAGTAGCAAACGAATATATATGAAATGCCTAGACGTAACGTAGTTGAAATACTAGGATGGAGGAAAGCTGACTGTCGCGTGTGCCATATTAATTTTTTTTTAAATTAAACCTTAATCTCAAATGGAAACGATACAACTATGAAGTTAGTTAATGTTATGCAAATATGTATATTTTTTGTTTATAAGCTTACCACCTGTTTTTGAAACCTATCCTTAAATGCTAGTTTTTTCAGGGAAAATATAAATTAATGGCACACATTATTATCACTGCTCAATTATTCTTTTATTGTCAAAAAATAGCGGATGTTGGTCGGAGACTTCATTCAAGTATTTTTAAGAACTGTTTAATGTAGGTTTTGCGTATTGCATCCCCATCATCCAACGTTATTTTTTAACGCAATTCATTCAGTGTTCAATCATCCATTTGACCATGATGATGATGCATGCAAATTTAAACATCCAAATTTCGCATGCATGATTTTGTGTCATTACAATATTAAACAAATGTGTTATAATTCAAAAAATTGAGATGTTGTGGTGCGAAGAAAATCGTGGACGGTTAATAATTAATGGCTAATCTGGTTTCGCAATGCCCCATTGTAAATTGTTCCATGTCACATTTTTGCCTTTTCAACTTTCCTTCATACTAGTTTACAAATACTGCTAGTTATATGTGAATATACCTATTCCATTTTTAGTAAAAACATCCGGATAGCTATTATTTCTATTTAATTCCAAACTTTACTGTACAGTGCATTCAATCAACCCTAAAAAAGTTTCGAAACGTCACAACTCACTAACCCTTAAGTATTGCTAATATCATCATAGCTTTTGTTTGAATGAGAATTGGAAGCAATTTCCTCCAAAACTTTGGCAATTCAAAGCATTACCCAAGCTCGGAATTACAATTTATTTATTCCAACAAAAAACATAAACACACTCATCCATACCAACTGAATTGATACTGCTGTCTTTTCTCGATAATAATGATGAGTCCAACAAACAAAAGCAATATAGTAAAATCATTTAGTTTTTAATACTGACTGACCCATTTTCTACTCTTTCCTTTTAAGCTTTTTCCAGCAGTATTTGTCTAGAAATTACAAACCCATTTAAAAAGTTTCCACTTCATCAACTTGAAATTAAATGGGATGAGAATGGGAAGAAGAAGAACAATATCAAAAGAAAGGACTCAAAAACAAAAAGAATTTTACCCCAACAAACAGGAATAATTAAAGTTTTCCTTTATATTCCCCTCCAATTGTCTCTGTCTTTTCATTGAATGACATAGTTTACATCTGGTTTTTGCATAGTAATCACATCCCCTCTTTCTACTCCTACTACACACAATTGAAGAAAGTTGAAATGAAGGAAAATGAGTTCATCCAACTTTTATCTGCACTTATCGGAACATCAACATCAACTAAAGACATTCCAAAAAAATGTTATTTGTTCTTACCGGCCTCTCTCTTTAAATACGACAGATGGATAGGCACGGAAGAAAATCTCTCTCTCGCTGATTGGTACAGATAAGCTATCTGACAACATCCTTTTATCTATCCCTATCATACATACCACCCGAAAATTTTCAAAATAAAAAGTTTCCTGGAGCGATAATGAAAAGTTTTCGCTAGTCTCGGTCCTTTCATGAAAATCTGTTCCAGATACTGTAAGTAAAAAGGGTTCTCTCTCGAAACTGCTGTTGTTGTTGTGAATTTTCCTAACGATAAGTTTTCGCTCTTCACTTTACTTCTTGGCTTTTTGTCCCCGACAAAAAAAATTGAGATGGAGGTATAGGCCAAGAATTCATATAAAATATAAAGTAATCCAAAGAAAACAGAGAGGGGTGTCCCTGTGAGAAAGAGTATTAGGGAAAGCGGGAGAGAGAGAAGGTACTTTTACTTTACTTACTTTCTCCCGCGTTTTCGGGACACACAATCAGTTTTTAAGAAATGGAGAGTTTGTTTTGGACAGCCGAACATTGGATCCTTTACGCCTTTGGTGATGGTTGACAGAAAAGGAATTTTCGTTCATTTATTTCAGTCCCCTTTTCTTTCAATCCTTTTTCACTTTACTTTTTCGGGGAACAGATATGTAAGTAGAGAGGAGTGAGTTGAGTATATATTTCTGGGTTATTTTCTTTTTAGAAATTTTCTCAATCCGAAATCCATCCATACAAAGGAAAAGTCTTTCCCATTCTTATTCTTATTTTTCTTTAAAAAGCAAACTACTTACTTATATGTAAGCTTATGTCTATATCTTATTGAGAATGGTGGGAAGAAGAAATGAAATGGGAATGAAAATTGAGATGGGCATTGTTCCAAAAAAAGTTTTTTTTGTCACACAGGCTAAGGCTTTTTCGCAAGTATGTGAAAACTGGAGGAATTATAGTGAGTAGGGAAATGGAAAAGGCATGGCATGGGCATAGTGAAGGAGAGTTGAGAAAAAGGAAATCAGACCACTGTTGGATTACACTGTCGTGGGGACTGAAGGAAGCCCTTTTGTCTCCATGTTTCGCCCAAGCTTTTACAAGTACCTATGCCTACTTCTCTATAAGGTGCTGTTGCTGCTGGTGCCATATTTGGTGTCTTCTTTCCCAACTTTCCTGAGAATGGTGACGACGATGATGATGATGACGCTTCCATTGTTCCAACCGCCGAGGCTATAATGTTCCTCCGGTGGCTCCGTGTTCCGTGCCAATTTCCTCTGTGTTTTTTGGTTTGCATGCATACGTTATCTTAGGGGAAGTATGAATGGTTCTTATACATACATAGTAGGCTTCTATTCCACCCAACTCTGGATAGGATCAGCACAAGCACAACAATAGGAAGAGAGAGAGAAAGCAAGAAGGGAAAATGGCATATTGGAACAATGTGGTTTCATGACTTGGTTTTGAACTTACTTTTTTTGGGAGGGAAATGTGGTATCGGAAATCCATAGTGTGAGAACAGAAATCATTCCAAAAAGTATATTTTGGCTGGGGAGAAAGCAAGAAAATCTTTGCATGATGAGGAGTAGGTAAAAGGTCTTGAGTGGGGAATGAACTGGAAACCATAAAAGCAGTCATGTCTCCAGTGTTGAGGCGGAGGAGTTTAATTCTGTTGAGCTGTAGAGCATAACACGTCATATATGTATTGCAAAATGCTTACGAGGAAGATTTGTAACACTTAATTTTGTAAATTATTGAATTGAATTCAGTTTTGAATAAAAAATGTTGTCTTTTTTCTTTTTCTTGCAGGCAAGTGACCGGGCAACAGATTGCTACCTCGCAGTCCTCACCATCCTGAACGTAGCGGAGGATGATGCCGGGGAGTACATGTTCCTCGTGAAGAATGCCAAAGGGGTCCATGAAGGGACGATCCTGCTGAACATCACGCAGGCCAGCTACTCCGTTTCCGTTTCCACGTCCAGAGCTTATGGAGACTCATCCCAGGTCTTACCATCCTCCTCTTCGACACACAGCCACAGTCTACCCTTCAGGAACTCTAAAATTGACTTGGCCAGCGGTGTACTAGTTCTGACACTGGCTTTAGTCAACTGCATCTCATACCATGTGCTAACCAATGTATATTCATCTTCGTCACCATCATTTCTGAAGAGGATGACATCCCACAGCAGCATTAGCAGTAGACCTAGCCATTACAATGATGATGATGGCCAGAGGCACAGTCGTAGTCCAACAAAATTAGATAATTACAATTATAATAATCATCGTAGTAATCAACTCTGCAAACAAAGTTCGTCTCTACTTTCTCCTGTTTCGAGTAATACTTTCGTAAGATAAGTTATTTGGTAGATTTCATAAAATAGAAAAACAAAATTATGCTAATTACATAACTGAATCCAATCCTAATTCACCAATTTAATGTTGCCATCATAAAATTCAGGTCATCTTCATTAGTTGGTAATCAAGTGAGTATGGCCACTGCTTAATTACCTACATGAATTTTACGCTTAACGAGAATGCAGTGAAAGGTGAAGTATCGGATTACCCTTTGACTTCCTTTGATTGATGATGATCATGCTATTTTTACCAAAAAAAAGGATTGATTTGGTTTTGGATTTGCTGGCTGGCTGGTGAAGGTGAAGAACGTGCTTGGTTTTTAATATTGATTTGACTTCGCTTTCTCTTCTGTGCATCTCCAGCTTCCTTAAATCCTCCACAATGAAATGACCCATGTGTGTGTGAGTGTGTTTGTTTAGAAATGGCGGAAAAGGTTTTGGCCCAGCCAAGGCCCACCAAAAGTGAGCATTGACTGATTCCTCATCCTTCCGAGAGTCAAATCCATTGAACCATGCTAAAGCTGGCAAGAGAGGGCAAATCTCACTGTCTGCTTTACGCTTCACTTGCTATCCTTATACGTGCACTCGCAGCCACCAGGGCCACCACCTTCCACCCACAATAAAAAAATCTCATCTAAAAAAATGATTGAAACGTTACTTTACACAAATGTGGTGTGTGAGCCTGAAATAATAGAACTAGCCATTGGAAAGTCTAAAATCAGGCAATATCATTATCTTCCCCTGGACAAACCGATCAACCCCTAAAAACTGTAAGTTTTTTGGACACTGGGAAATGGAAACCCATCGCAAAAAAATCTTAATAGATCATGGTCGAGATCCAAAGAGAATTGCCGAAAGAATCCCTCTCATCTGGCTCTACTTGTCTCAACAACGGAACTTGTTCAACTTTTTCAAAACGTTCCCTGTTGAAAGAGAGGAAAAGCAAAGGAAAAAGTTCAGGATTTACGATGAGATGAACTAAGTGAGACATCCCAGGCTTTCATCCAACTTTCCCTGGACTATAGACACAAGTCCAGGCCAGAGCAGCAAAGGCAAAGAAAAAGATCCCTTTTGAACAAAAGGACCAAAGGGAAATAAATGAAAACAGAAGTAAAAAAGCGAAATAAGGAATAAGGATGATGTAAATACTTGCCGAAACAATTCTAACTAGAAAAAATAAAATCCTCTAGACTGATTTTCTTTTTTTATTTGTATTTGAGGAGGAAATTTCCGCATCTCAGATTTGTATTGGACTCTGCTCGATATGGCCATACCACCAGGATTTGCAATAAAAAAGGAGAAAGTTTTTTTTATTGTATAGGAGGAGGAAGGAGTCTTTTCTTCTCCTCACAAATTATATGCATTTCCCGAACCATATCCCTACCACCATCACAACCAACCATCCACATTCGATGATGTGAACCGATAATTCTGGAGACTCAGCTTGCAACATTCATTGCATGGGATCGGCATGGCGTCAACGATTTGAGGAAGGAAGCAAAAATCGGTTAGACCAGCAGAGACCGCCGGTGAGTTCTAGTGGAAAACGGGGAAACGATCTCTTTGCCATGGATGATCGCACGTTGTGTACTGGCTCGGTTTATTTTTATTTTTTTTATCTTCTCCCACTCACATATAAATATAGTTAGTACTAACTAGATACACCTGCCTGGGCTCGGGCTGTCAAGATTTGTGCCCGATTGCTCTCCTCCAGACCAGCCAGTATGTGATAGAAATATGTAGTGAAAGAAGTCGGAAACAGCAATAATAATAATATTCCAGTCCAACAGCCCATGAATATAATGCCTACTAGCAGCTGTTCCGTTTCCTCCTTTCCCCACTACAGGCAGGAGAGAGAGAGGGAGAAAAAAAAGAGAAAGTTGCATGCAAAAAAAAAATCTCGGAAGATAGACAGACTGGCTGTGCGGTGGTTGTGGCTAGCTTTGGCACATTTATAACCCATGTTCCATACGTTACCATATTCTTTCCCCTTCATGAGAAGTGGAAAAAAGGAATGGCAAAAAAATAACTGAGAGTGCCCGTTTTTATAACGTGACCATCAACAACTATTTTTATACTTCCCAGTCCCGCTCGCCGGTCCAGAAAAAACAAAAACCTCAGTTACCACACATGCATTAATGTGAAAGAAAACATACATAACAAGCGAGGGAGAGAGAGGGAGAAAAAACGGAATGTTGAATCCAATGA
This sequence comes from Lepidocyrtus violaceus, assembly GCA_034696905.1. Lineage (NCBI taxonomy): Eukaryota > Metazoa > Arthropoda > Collembola > Entomobryomorpha > Entomobryidae > Lepidocyrtus > Lepidocyrtus violaceus. The sequence goes on along the minus strand of JAQGAI010000059.1, from coordinate 4,098 downwards.
AAATTCTCATAAATAAGCGCTTTGTTTTCTGTATCTCCGTCTGCCTCCACTCCACTTCCCGGTAATATCTCTTTAGTTTTTATAAATGGAAGAAAAACATCCGCACACGCAAAAAAAAACAACAAGAAACTTTCCCTGTAGGGAAATGTAGAGTAATGGGAAGAAGGACTTTCACTTTTCACTTGAACTGTGAAACATGTACATGAACAACATGGGAAAGAAAGAAAGCAGTAGGTTTGGATTTGGGCTATTTTTTGAAAGGATGGAAAAGGACATGACTATTTTCATACTATACCAAGTATAAACATAGAAAGATATATTTAGGAAAAGGAGCCCAAAAGGCCAGTCGGGATCTCCCTGTTGGCCTTATTTTTTCTTGGCTCACTGAGCACACAACACCAGTCACACCAACACAGCAGTGTTTTGAGTCCGGGCGGAGGTCCTGCGGATCCGATCCCTTGAATTCAATCCAATGTGGGGAAAAGGACCAAAAAGAAGTAAAAAAAGTTTTTTCACTATAAGTTGACACATGATAAATAATGACTCGTCGAACCATGGCCGACGAGATAAATGTATAATTTTTCTATTCATATTTGGACTAAAGTACGTAAAAAAATCCCGAGCAAAAAATATACTTATACGTACGTATTTTGGTGGACGGACATATAAAAAATGGAGCAGCGGAACCATGAAAAAATATTATTAATAGTTTTGCTTGACGCAAGCATAAAAACTGGACTGGTGCGGCCGCAGAAGAAAATGAAAATCTCCAATGTGGCATGCATTACATGGGGCATGGCATGACACATTTTTTATACTTATAAAAATGAATGTGTGCAAAAATATTAGTGCCACCAACTGAATTTTAACCGATACATATTAGATTTTTACATGATTTTGTTTTTTGTGTGAGCTGAGGAGTCTGTTTTGGAGGAAGTAGGTATACAAAGGACCTGACAAAAAGTTTCTATAAAAGGGAGAAAGTAGTGGAGTTGACAACCTTTTTGGGAAAAAGTTAGTTTTATTACAATGCAATAGAATAGAAAATTTATAATCTTAAGTCATGTTAGGAATAGCAATTTACAAATCTTTTTAAAGCTGCGAATGGTAAAAAAACTGATGTTAGATTCTCTGGCAGGTATGCATGTAGGTATGTATAAAATTAGACATGTAGTTTTTTTAAAGTGAAAGTATCAAATCAGAGAAAGCTAATTAATTAATTTTAATGTAAATTACCTGATATTGATACTGTCCTGATTTTAAATTTTATTGAATGGAATCATTAGGATGTTTTCGGCATTTGTAACGAATGGCTAATTGGTAAGTTATGTACGGTACTATGTATAGCGGTGTAAGAACAATCCGGATGTTAATAATGTTGTACAAAATAGTTCCTTAACTTAGGTACATTTAGGTAAATCAGGTAAGTAAATCCATTTAGGATGCTACTATGTATGTATTACGTAAGATTAGTGTTGAGTATTTGGAAAGCGAATTTGCAAGAGAAAAAAATTATTGTTAATATTTGTTAAAAATAAAGATAATTTAATTGAATATGGTAATGTAAAAAACTATATTTAATCAAAAAAATTATATTTGATGTTTGTACTGTATAAAGTGTTGAGATACCTTAAGCTTCAGTTTATGTACATAACTGTAAAATAAATTCGAACGGAGTTAGAAAAATATTAAATAATTATGGTTAGAACTATTACTTGTATGATGTGATTAGAGAGTTAAATAAGCTTTATTGATGAACTAGCAGAAGCTGCTAATTATTGCTGTATTAAAGATGTATGTAAAGTTGCGAATAAAACTATATATTTTATTGTGTAATTAAAGGGAAATTAGATTGAACCGATGATGTAATTATGTACTTTTACCTAACTTAACCTGTAATTTTTACTAAAGGAGAAAGGATAACGATAAGTTTTCTTCATGTAGGTAAGAGGTTATTTGAATTTGAACATTTTACAGCTCTATCCTGTGTCCCGAAAATATTTAATGTTGGAAGTTGAGCCATTTATACTTATGAAAAAATTAAATATCAAGGGAAAAGTTAGTTTACTGTGTATTAGATTAGATTAAGTAAATTAGTAATTTAATGCAACGAGTGAATCAACCTTGAAAGGAGAAAGTTTACGTAATCAAACGCGCGAATATTATATTAGTTATATATAACATGGATGTATGTATGCGTACTATCAGCGTTTATATAGTGTCAAGTTTGGATTAAAATTTGGAATGTTTAAATTCGTCTTTTTCGAGGAGGATGAAATAAAAAGTTACAGATAAAAAGAAATTCATTGGAAAACTAGACCCAATTTCAGGTCTAGCTGAAAAAATCGTATTTGATCATTTCATATCATTCATTCATATCAAGAGCAACTTTCTCTTTTGGATCGCATCGTACACATCTTTTCTTATTAAAATAGGAATAATATTGGCATCGGCATATTTTTTAGTTTTCCAATCCATTTTTGAATGTTTCTGGCCGACTACAACACAATCATATAGTATTCACGCCAAAATTATAGCAAGGTTTGCGGAATGAAAAAAAAAACACAGCAAAAGAAAGTATCATCATAAGAGATATAAAAAAGGATTAAACCTCCCATCGCATCCCACCCCACCACATCATGTTATAACGTGATTGAAATACGGTCTATACCAATATGAATACCTATGCAGAAAGCCAACGCAGACCACTCCACCACGTAAAAAGTCCGATGCTCTCAGAAACCTCTTTTTCTTTCCGTTTTCAACGTTATCACGCTGTGAAATCCCATTATTGCTACTTCGACGTGATATGCAAAAACATTATAACAATCTAAGGAAATCGAAGGAAAAAGTATACACCCCCGTTATGGAAAAGTTTCGCAAGATGTGTATCTCGGTAAGTTTGGCTGGTTATTTTTCTCTGTGCTTTGTTAATGGAGAAATCCCTCATAACTTACGGGATGATGAACTAACTGAGCTGAATCCGATTTTTCAAGACTAAAAGCTGACACAATCGCCGTTCTTAATTATAGTTTACTTTTGTCTTATCATTGAATATCGAGGGGGAGATGTTGGGTGTCTTTTAGCCTTTGAAGGTTCAAAATTGATAGTAGCAAATGTTTGTGGGTTTCTCTCCACGTTGTTTCTCACCTTTACTTACAGTCTTAAAAATCGACAGGTTAAAAAACTACTTACCTATTCGCGACTCTGTTTGGTTCTCTAATGTTTCCGAAGTCACCCCAACCCGCTAGCTGGCTTTCATCAGATTCAAACTTATTTATCAATAATTTCTCTTAAATTGCAGCATCCGATTGTTCCTTTCGTGATTATTTGATGACATTCCAACACAATGTTATAAAAAAAGAAACTAGCACCAAGACTGGGACTGGAGCATCTTTGTGACGGTTCTCATGAACGTTAAGATTTTTATGACTAGCTCGTTTCGTTTGTTTTTATGACTCAAGTCATTATTCGCATCCGCGAGCAATATCCTACTGATTCCAAGACTGATTAAAAGGGATGGCTAAAAAATAACAAACTGACATCTTGTTATCTTGTAATCAATTCTATTTCATACTTATGAAAGAGCCCAGAACTTTCTCCTTTCAGACATTACTGTAACAAGACGTATTGCTTCCAGTTTATATCATACAATACCATGCGTAATTAATTTTGGGGGGATATGATGATTCGAACTTGTATTTTTGCATCATAAAATGTTGTCCTGTGCTATCTTTCTGGCCATTTACAACTTTACTATTTAGTATGAAAGGATCGATAAGTTTTGTTACGTAGCTGTAGCTAGTGCCATTCACAACAAGCTCGATAAAAGCATCGGGTGAAATGGTTTAGGTAGGTTGAATTCACCTTTTTTATCATAATTTTAAAGCAAATTCGGTTCTTCTCAGGCTGCTTTAACATGGACAGGGAATTAAACACTGTCAATCAATCAGTCTCCATTCATTAATATGAAAAAAGGTGTTTACGCGGACTTCTATCCGTCCCTTAAATATCCAAATGACGAGACCGTTAAATTAACTAGGACAAGAGTGATGATGAGAGTAAAATATCTTCATGCTAAAAATTGATAGATTATCT
>JAQGAI010000058.1:0-30517 GCA_034696905.1 Lepidocyrtus violaceus | reverse complement strand
GAGAAAATCATCCATGAAACAAAATCGATCCCACTTTATACTTGTTTACAAGAGAGTGCGAAAAGGCACAACCTAACGTAATAAAGTTTAAACAGTTTATTCAAAGTAGATTCACTCCCCTTTGGCATTACACATCAACTAGGTTAAAACATATCCCATGCAATGGAAAGAAAGTAAAGAAATTATAGAATTTTGAACACTGAATAGATAAAGTCGGTAACTGAAAAATAACTTTAAAATTTTTCTGGGAGAAAGCTGAATAGGAAAATCATAAAAGTCAAAAAAATCATTTGATGGAGAAATATCATTAGTGGAGGAGAAAAATCATGAAATCACGTACAATAGGTCATGCTCAAGCTGTAACCATCCATATGGATATGGTTAATGGTTATAGCTTATTGTCTTGCATTTCCCCCCAACAATTTTCCTTCGGACTCTCTAGCAGCTCATCTCAAGTGTGAACGTTTTCTTCCCAGCAAAGAAAGTGGCTTGGCTTGTGAGTTGATGTATGAGCCCTAAAGTTGATTCCTGGGAGTGCTCTGCTGTGTAGTAAAAATACAAAAGCAATTCAATCCTTTTGTACCAGCTGGAAGGATAAAGCTTGTATGCGTATACTTACTTACGAGCATCTACAAAAAAATCTTTGAATGCATCTCTGGATTTTTTTCAACTAAAGTCGTGTCAAGATGAGTTGAAAAATGATCCTGAACCGTGAGGCAGTAGCATTAAAGGCAAGGACTAGAATTACAAAAAAAAGAGAAAACACTTTTTTCAAAAAGGAAAAGATACAAAAAGTCAGTGATGGAAAAATGTGAAAGTCGAGGGGGGAAAGGGAATGAAAATAAATTCGAGGAGGTTAAGGTAGCTTTCCTTTTTGTGCTTCAGCAAAGGTCAAAGTATCATTGGGAGAGAAAAGGGTTGACTGAGGTAACTTCTATGAGAATTGATGGCAAACCAAAACCAACATTTAAAAAATGGATTGGGCTTAAGAAACCCAGAAGAATGTATTTTAAGAAGAAGCTGTAATTTTTTCTAAGCTTTTTACACATGATTGATATTAAGTTTGACCAGGTTTCGCTAATCTCTCCAAGTCCTGTTACAATTTCCATCCATTTCCTTTAAATCTATTTTCACCGCATGGCACTTACTTTCCTCTTTCTCCCATCTTTACTCTCTCTCTCTCTCTGCAAAGCCTAATTTATATATTTTTCTGTTCAAATACTCACCCAGCTGCCTGGAAAATCATCAAAGGTTGGCTCCCCCCAAAATTCGTGGACAGAGTTAAATTCGTGGACAAGAAAACACTGAAGGACTGGGTAGATGCGGACAACCAGCTGGCGGAATGGGGAGGGAATGACAATGACACCTACAAGTTTGAGCCAGAAGTGAGTCGCAAGAGGACGATGCCAAATGGTCGTGGCCCACCTGACCCGAAACCAAGAAAAGTAAGTGGACTTTCTCCAATGTACAAAGCAATACTAGAAATGCTGAAAGAAAATGGAATGAACTAGGGAAAAGTAAAAGTTGCAAAAAACTTCTCTTTTTCTCCTCTACAAATATTACCAACATTTGTATTCTCAACAACAACAAAAAACTGTCATAAACTGCATAATATTACTTGTCGCTGGAATAGCTACATCCATTCTCATTTTTTGTCATACAAAAAGGTATAAAAAGCTGTAATGATGGTCCCAAATGCTCCAACTCAGAATCAGCCAATTTCAGCCAGACCGGTAGGAAAGCGCAAAAGAAAAGTTTATTTTTAATATTATAGTTTGCTCAAACCGTCCTAACTTTTGCTTCTCTAGTTTCGCAAGAGAGCAACCTTTCCATTTAGCCAAAAAAACAAACTTATAAATGACTCGCTTTCTCCGAACTGTGAGAGGATGCTTTTTTCCGTCTAACTAAACTGTAAATTGTTGTTATATTATTTTTTCCGCTTTTCTTAATCCGACAAGATCTTTTTCATAAGTTAAAAAATGGAAGAGGACACGTCATCAAATAAATATTCAAAAATCTTTTGCATTTGCACCAGATTCAAAAAAAGTTATAGTACATGGAAAATATTTTTGTGTGATACCATTTCACTTTTATTTCTCTGATTATGTCAGATGAACAATGAACAACAAAGTTTCTTAATCAAGTAAAACACCGTGTAGTTAGGTTATGTAAATTATATATGAAAGAAAGTTAAACACTGATGAATGCATAGATAACTTTCTACTTTTTCTCTGCATTCTTCGTCTGGACTTTTTGTTTGATTGCGGAAATTTTAGGAATGTTTTGCTGGGACGGAGCAACGCTAATATCTTCCTTCTTTGGCTTGGTTAGCAATTTCCTCCAATTGTAGTCGGTGGTATGTTGAGCAAACTGTCTTTCTAGGATGGTGTTGATTGCTTCTAGGCCGGCGTTGGTCTCTAAAATGGTGGGAAACTTGGGTTAGTTTCAATTTTGAAAGCGGATTTGAAATGTGTATAAATCGATCTGAGTGGGGTTTGGGTACCATTCTGATAAGTGGTGCTAAAAATAGCTGGAACATAAGGCTGAAGATTTTTACTAGCCACGATATTATATCTTCCGGCAAATCCTGCTACCGTCTTGTCCAAATCCAGTTTCTCCGTTTCCGGTAAATCCTCTCTGTCGACGTACATCTGAAGATTCTGCATTTCTACAAAGTCGACTGTGGTAACGGGAGCTTCCTCACTCGACCCTGTGCTACCAGAGATGGGCTCCTCTTCCAGTGGTTCGTTGGCTCGGAATTTGGCAGCTTCGAATTTTAACTGCTGAGCATGCTCAATCTGCTTTTGAGTTAGTTTCGAAGCATCTGCCACAGCTTGGACTCCTCCTCCCCCTGTTTTAACCGTGGCATCAGTTCCCGACGAAGTTTGGAGGGATTGACTGATCGTCCCAGCTGAAATTCGTAGATGGGGCCTCCGCTTCAACTGTCGGATTTGTCTGGCTTGCAACACCAAACCGTAGCAAGTGATGGCGAAAAGAACGACCTGGACAATGAGGAGCCTCGTCATGGTAGTTCCAATCAGGCCTTGAGCGTTCTTGCAGAACCGCTGCAGAGTAAATTTGCAGCCCACTTGTCCATCCGTCTCTGGAAGAAGCTTGCTACTGCCCTGCACGTAGCCAGCAGCGCCACAGTACGGGTTTAAATGCCAGAGTTGGCTACAGCACGTTGAAGGAATGGTGAAACCTTTATCCACATAATCAGAAAACCCTGATACACCGCAGCAATGCCAGCTCTTCTGAATTCGGTCCATGAGATTAGCCGCCTTATAGGTTCTGATTTTCACTTGTTCCCTAACATTAGTGTCAGGATTGTCCCACATAACTGGTTTCTCCACTTTATCAACAGTATGAAACGCATACACAGCAACCGTCTCATAATATCTCTCAACAAGGAGCTCCAAAATCGGCATCGCCTCTGTGAGAAGGGTCTTACAAAAATCTGCTTTCTGCCCTTCCTGGGCTGTAACGAACAAGCCAGCAAAACAGAGGGACAGTCCAACAATGTAGATGAAATGAAGAGTCTGGTCCATTATGTAGACGCCAATAAATCCGAGCAAGATTATAATAAGGATGACGTTCCTGAGAACCTGATAACACGTAACGAAATACTCATACGGAGCCTTCTTAGCCCAAAAGTCTTGACCCACCAAGACATCCGTTCCAATTTCCAGCCCTTCCACCGTCAACTTGTATTCAACGGAGTCTTCCAAAACGTACATGATGCTATACATCCCATTCATGGTCCCACGGTGGATTCCAAATGAAAGAAGTAAGATAGTGCTGAAGATGAAGAATATTGCGTCGGGTACGTGACTGTTAGGGCGAAGCTTTCGGGGGAGGCATCCCTTGAGCGGTTCGCAGTACCTCCATCCTTTATCCAACTCCCGGTGACGACGTCCAAGGAGAAGTCGCCTTTGTCTTTTGTTGTAAGCGAATCCCACCTTGGGCTGGACTGGCCGCTTCTCCTTCAGAAAAATCTCGCGGAGAAGATCCACTTGCTTCCGTACCCCACGGGAGCCGGCCCATGTTGGCTTTTTTATGGGATGCCGGTGAATATTGACATCTGGTGGGATCTCCTCAATTCGAGCTTTTTTGATCTGATCCAAACGATAGAAAGATAACTTATTACTGGAAAACATTTAATTCTTAATGAGCCAAAAATCCTTGCTTAGATACTTACACTTTTCAACAGCTTTTCAATGGGTGGCTTATACCGGGGATTTAGGCTCTTCGTCGCTGGCGCCGCACCGGCATAAACTTTATGCTGGGCTGTAGTTTTCCTCCATTTCTGCGCAGTAGTATAGACCCTGTTCAAAATTCGTAACTGTTTCGCTCTTGACATTAGCTGAAGCCTCTGTGATCCATCGCCCGCCGGGTGTGTGTGTGTTTTCTTGGGCTGTGCGACAAACTTCTGCTGAGTAGGTTCTGCTGTAGGAGCCGGGAGATTGCTAATCCTAATCTCACCTTCTTCGCTGATCTTCTTTGCATTCTGCCCAGCGTTTGAGGCTCCACCTTTCCCTTTACTGACAACCATTTTTTATGAATTATTTCAAATTCGAAAACCCCATATCTAGTTTGGAAAATTCATAAAAAATACTTCTATGGGAAAATTTAAGTTGACTAATTTATATCGTTTGTTATTTTGGTCAGATTATTTTAAAATTAGGGGATGCGTTTGAAACAGCGACATAATCATTTGCCTTTCCTCTTCAAAGGTTGCCTTGATAATGTCTTATGTTTAGATAAGAATGAATGGAAAGGATGGTTGCGTGGGAATCAACGATATGCCATGTACTTTACTACGCTCATTTGATCTAGAGATGATGACATGCCCCTATTCATATTTGTGTAGATGCAAGGATGCAACTGATATTTACTTAGCCATGCCGTTTCAGAAGAACAACAGGTCATCATTCTTCCAGGCCACTATAATCTTACGAGTAAATTGAAGGATGTGTATGTATGTATGTATGTACTGCCTATTTATATGACGTTTCCAGCTAAAACAATTTTGCATTTTTTATTATTTTACAGGGCAAAGCCACGGTTGACTCAGGACAATCAACCTTAGGAGGAGGGGATGACGGTCAAGCAGGGACTCCCCTTACCATGTCCCAAACACCGAGTCCAGCTCATGCCCGCGCAGCTTTCTTACAAGGAGGACCTTCTTTTGCTACCGCAGGTACGGCCTATGAGTCCTTATGTATATGTTCCATCATTGATTGTGCATGCAGTTTTATGTCCATATCAAACAATTTCATATTCCAAATATGTAATGACGAAATATCGATCTGTATTTCCAATAGAACACTGCCTTGCGGAAGTGGACGAACGGATTACCTTCCGACCAACCGAGAACGATGAGTATTCCTGCCGCCTACACATCCAGAACATTGTACAAGGTTCCAATTCAATCATCTTCAAAGTAAGTCCTGCATTTCACTTAACAATTCCGAAAAAACAATCTTGTACAAAATGGAACACATCCATGTAACGTAGACGTAACCCCCTTTCCCCGTCATGTTTACAACTTCCCACCTCCCTTTCTTCCTCCACTAGGTTTAATCTAATGCCAAGCATTCAATTGACGCATTCATGTATTTTTATCTGCATCTATCTGTCTATCTATTCATCCATCCATATCATCCATTCAATCCGTGTTCCCCTTCTTACAAATAAAAGTAGAACAGAAAATTCTCTTTTTTTTCTCTCAAAAAGCTAAAACTTTTCAGGGGGAAGGAAGTAGAGGAATCCAAATCCAAAGAAAAAAGTTTTTATGAAGATTTCATGGTCGGATATGATATGGGTACAACATGCATACTTATACCCATCCTATTCACTCCGCCTCCCCTTCTCAAACAGGGAAATAGGCCATATCGAATATAGGAAGGGTTTTAACATAACTAGCTAAACTGCTATTTTTATGCATTCACAAGTTAATAAAATTTTGTAACAGTCTTAGATTGGGAGTCAAGTTTGGAAGAAGGAAGAAAACTAGCCGTTTCCCAACTTCGACGTGCCTCCCTCTCTTCCCCACCTTGCTCCCAACAATGCCATGAATGCATAATATTATATTATTAAAGAAATGGATGGGGATTTTAGAAGGCTCTCAAACAAAGATGGTGATCATATCATTCCATTATGTATCATTCCTATGCAGAGTGGCGTAAGGTAGGGAGGAAGCAGTATCATACACTCACTCCAACTATGCATGCATGGAGAAGGGGAAAGGACTACGAGGATAAATAGAGGATAGACGTGCCCTGGAAACGAGAGTCAATCAGGAAGGGAGGATGACATGTCTCATAAATGCACGTAAAAAGTTTGGAGAGGAAATGGGCTTAGCGGATATAATCCGCAATCCACCGCTGCCCTGTTAAAATAATCATAATGATGATGATCATGATGACGATGATGTCAGCGATGACAGTGAAAGGAGTAGAGTCCAATGTTGGGCGGATGGGCTTCATATTTCAAGTTTTAACTTCCACTGACAGCCCAAACCATTTCCCAGTGCCCATTCATTCTTTATGAGATGTTCGCTGCGTAACATTGTATTCAATTCAAGGTACATTTCATACGTCTGGAGCAGACAGGCCAAGAAGGCAATAAAAGTTGATAGTTTTCATGTGTCTTTTATTTCCCCATCCGCTTTCCCTATTTCATTCGACATGAAGGTAAAAAAGAAAGCATCTTAAAACCTATGTCCAACCGACGGCATGCTTGCATGGAAATCACCCCAAATTAAACCAAGATGTGTTTTAGAAGGCTTTCTCTCTCTCCAGTAGTCTAATTTTTTTGTAATTGATTTTACAGATCAAGACAACATCACCAGATCGTTACAGGGTGAGACCGACAATCGCTGTGATTGAGCCAGGCGGGACAGCCAAAGTCCCGATCACAACCCAGCCGGGTATCTCCGCCGCCCAGATACAAAGAGACAGGTTCCAGGTCCAAATCTGCGTTCTTCCTAAAGACATGGTGAATGATGAGAGCTGCGAGAGCGTGAGCTCTTCTACCCAGTCCCTCCACAATTCCAGCTTTGCGGATCTTAACAGCATATTCAAGGTACATTATATATGGCTATAGATAATGTGTACGTACTCAAAAGAAGACACAACTCTTCCTATTTAATTTTGTTATTTTCCCTGTGTTTATTTTCATGGAGGTTATACTACTTTTCACCATTTTCCTCTTCCCGTTCCCCCCACTCCAACTCCAAGTCACCGAGCTTGTTTCTCCCTTGTCTTGTTACTACATCTGTTTCACGAAATAGTCTTTTCCAGCTAACCAACCTCAGCTTACACGTTTTTAGAGCACATATATAATCATTTCAGGCATAAAAGGAGAAAATTAAAGGGAATGTGAGTAGTTTTTATTACATAATGTTGTATAGTCACCTCCTCCTTTTCCCTCTCATTTCCCATCTTGTATAGAAAATGCTCCCAAATTTCCTTCCTCCTTTTCACGTGGATCAACACTGAGGATTTTGGTTAGGTCCTAGACAAAAAAAAGTTTTATTTTTTTACGGAAACCAAATACACTCTCTTCAGTAATGCAGGGTTGGTTGTACGCTTCCAAAGAATTGCTCTTGTGATGATGATGATGACGACGAGGACGACGATGATGATCCCATTTTATAGCATTTGAGGTTACAACACTTCAGCATGGATGGGGGGAAGGAGAGAACTAACAGCATTTTATCGAATCAACGGGTCATAGTCTATTCACTTTTACTTGATATCACATCATCATCATCATCATCATGATATGATGATGGTACATAGCAAACGTCTAATATGAGGAGAATGAAGAATAAAATATATTGAAATGGAGCTAGAGGGAAGTATGTAAATGCTGTCGAGTTGATGGCTATGGCGGAGGTGGGAGAAGAGCAGTAATAGGAAATGAAGTAGCTCCGGCACCACCAGCACAGGCTATAACATAACCAGCCCATTTCACCCAAGTTGAGAAAATGGAGTTTTCTTTTCTACTCCGATGGCTCGTTTCCCCCTCTCCAGAGAAGAATGTTATGATCCTTTCACAATTTTTTTTAGTATTTATGAACTAACTCAAGAAGGCTATGGTTTTCCCTTGAATGGGTAATGACAATGATGATGAGGAGCTAGCAGTGGTGGTGGTGGTTGATGGCATAGAAAAGTTCATAAGAAGCAATCTCCGATGATTATTACATTATTAAAAGATTTTCTTCAGTTTTCCCGTGATGGTGATCAGCTTTGGGAGAAAAGGTGGTGATCAATGTTTTGGAATTTATTGACATTTACAGAGGCTCATTAACTCGTCTGGAACGGCCGTAGATACTTTCAAGGTGACTGTGAGTGTAGAGCCAAGAGCGGGGGATTCGGGTGCTGCTGGTGGAGGTCCCACTGTTTCCATGAACGAGGAGAGGATGAGAAGAGGTCTCGAGGATTTGGAGAAAAAGGTCAGGGGAAATAATATATGAATAGAAAAATGGGGAGGGAAATATATGAGCACCTATTAAGATTTGATATGTGTGAAGTGAATACATTATTTTCAGTTTAGCAAAAAAAAATATTCCATATTTTTTGTCAGATTACGGACTCCGTGTACAAGAAAGTTCAGCCAAGAATGGCCCATATTCAAATGCTGATGTACGTTATCCTAGCTGCTCTCGTCGCGCTCATCGCTGTGATATTTGTGCAATGGATGAGATGTGGAGAGGGTCCAAAAGTGTGTCCAAGCATTCCCAGTATTCCGCCGCCTTTACCACCCACCGACGCCCATGGCCAATGTGTTGGAGACGACTGTGGAGGGAAAGCTGGCTGGTTTGGGTCCTCATAAGATGGTTTAGCCAAAGCAGGAGAAAGGGAAGAGAAAGTGATAATATGAATATAGCTAATACAAGTAAGTTTAAAACAAAAAGGCGTACAATTTTGTGAAACGAGTGAGCAAAGTATTGTTTGTATTATATGATTATTATGGTAAATGATTATCACTTAAATTACAAACTGGGATTATTTCAAAGTATTCATGATATTGGATAGTGTTAAGGAAAGAAAATTTATGAGATATTCGGGAAAGAGAAAATATTTTATTGTATCGTATTCTGAACATTTTTAATCTTTCAATGCTCCTCCGGTACGAAGAAACCGGTTACAATTGTATAATTAATAAAAGCTAAATAAAATAAATGACAATTCAAACAAAAAAATCTGAGAATTTATTGCCGTACATATTTGAGTCTCATACCATATCTCCCTCATATTAGTGTATAGTCTTTTAGAGAAGTCTATGAAAATTGGCAAGGCTGATGACATTATTTAAATTGGTTTCATTGTGTGCACATTCCGGATAGAAAAGCCTCTGGTCCCGATATTCCATAGATGGAGTTTGGATTTGGAGCACAAAATTTATTAAAAGTTTATCAAGGCTTTTCCGAGTCATTAAGTGGGAAATCCTTTCACCAACTTCGGGACTTCCTTTGAGAGGAGGCGGGATTTTGAAGATTTTTGCATGAATTTCCAATGAATCGAGAGTTTTTTAACTCCGGAACTGTTACGGTTTGATGATGACAGTAATAACAGGAGTTTTTGCACCAATTTTCATTTAATTCCATACCCGGGAACAAACTCTCGCTTTGACAAAGCGGAAAGTAGGGTAGGAACTTTTCAGGAGGTTTCTTTTTAAATAAATGATTGAGTGAAAATTTTCTTAAATTTCTTTGACTCAGTTTCCTCAAGAAATGATATGATACATGTCATGGGCGCCCTATCAAAAGAAACTAATTATTCTTCATTTTTCCTCGTCACTGTCATCCCATTTAGAAAGGAAGCCTGCTCAACTTGTATTTCCCATCCCGGGCTCTGTAGGCATATCTATGTAACCCTTTAAAACCTGCGCATGAAACGATAAAAAGATCCTAACCATGCCCCATGCCACGAAACTATGCTCATGAACCAGGGAAAATCCAATGAAATTTTAAAGAGCTGGAAAAAAGTTGACAGAGAAATTGCAGGAATAATATATAAGGAGGGAGGACAGGACAATGTATGCAGAAAGTTGAGGATAAAGGGAAAACTTTGAGCCAGGTAAAAGTTTGTAGGTAATACCGTCCCTGCATGCCTCCAGACCAGAACCAGACTCAACTCTCAACTTTTAACTTTTCCCCTATCCCTAGCTATCTCTTATTTACTCAGATAGGGTGAGCGAAGAAAAAGCAAAACATGTTTCCCTTTTAATGGATCCCACCTGCTACCTTTTCCCCAGCTTGTTAAGCTGTTCCCTTCAAAAGTCGCAGTCATCCTTTTCCCATCCTCCTCTTATATTTCATACATGTAAGATACAAGAAGGAAAAAGATTTGCATTCATACATAACAAATCATAGATACATATGTGTACATGTGCGCACTGTTTAAGTCAGGATTTCTTCCTTCCCTCCAAAAAAAAAGTATTTTTCGGATCAGAGTCTTCCTCCTCCTCCTTCTACATGTCTGTAATGCAGTCTTTTTGGCCGAGGAGATGGAGAAATTCAGCCATCCTCTGTTTTCTCACCAAGCTCTCACACCATTTTGTCCGATTTAAATACTAGTGTATGTATCTGTATCAGGATGCATGTTAAAAACATTTAGAAATATGTGGGAAAGGATATCTCCTCTCTTCTCACAACTTTCTCTTCCCTATTTACATTGAGGAGGACGGAGGAGCTAAATTGTTTTGAAAGCATTTGTTGTAGTGTATGTGTGGTGGTATCATACTGCATCAATATCTTATGTCTACTTATTTTCTCTCCACTGTCGTCAGAGAACAAGGGCTGCAGTACTACTTAAATATCGGCTTCACTTTGACCTCTTTCCCTTTTTTCAGGAGGCCAAGCACAATCAAGAAGCAAGTCCTCTTTGTTCTCCAGGGCTTTTCATAGGCATGTACTTGTTAGATATGTATTAATAGACAGAACCCATTTGGGAGGAAGAGGAGCTCCGTCTTACTTATAAAAGCCAACTTTTACCTTTTCCTTTCCTCCTTCTTCGCCATTGCTAAAAAGTTTTTTCTCTTGTGAGAGGTGAAAGTGAGCACGCGGAGATCTCGTGTTTTAGCCTCAGCTTTTCCCATCCTTCCAATTCCATGTACCTAGGTACAGATATACTCGTACATGCCTCAGTAATGATGTAAATATGTACGGTGGTAGACGAGGACCGGTAAATTTTTTCCTTTCCTTCTGATCCTGATGGCTCTACATTTTCTCCCGGTTCTGCTCTCTTCTCCTATCATTTTCCACTTTAGAATTCAACATCAGCCTACCCCAGCCCTCGTTGCTATTCAGTACTTTTCCTCGTGTAAAATGTTTGACTGGAGCGTTATTCTATAAGAGGAATGTGCTTTAGTCGTGAAAAGGCGAGGCTGAATCGAAAAAGATCTTTGGTCTAGTTTAGACCAATCATTTCCGTAGAAAAGGTTCCTTTGGAATTTTCAATGATGAGGAGCAGGACGGTGATGATGATGATGGTGATCACCGCGATCGGTATGATATGCGAGTACCTTTTCCTTTTTTCCTAAACGAGCATAAGGAAAACCAGGGAGACGTATGGCGTATGGCTCTCTTCTAGTCATCTTGTATAGGTAGTGGAGGTTTCCGTATGTGACTTGAAATTTAAGTTGGCCTTTTAGCTGAAAAAAAGCTGGCTCTGTCACTTTCCGCCTCTGCTCCTTAGAAGTAAAATGGATTTTTTTTTGCAAAAAAAACGGAACAAGGAGGAAATGGCAGAGAAGAAATAATATTCGATGAATGTCCTTTATTTATTGGCATGTAGAATGTGCTCCTGAGTGTGTACGGCTTCCCATAAAGCTTTTACATGCATGACATGCATGTTTGAAACAGGAGAAATATGTGTGTGGCCTAGAATGAATGGAAATGTTCAATACAAGGAGAGAAAAAAAATTCCCGTTTCACAATGAATGTATTTTCTCTTCCCTTTTTATTCTAAGGACCTAAGCCCCAAAAAATTGAGAAATTGGAGGAGAAGGGTAAAATGAGAAATGTAAATATACTGAAGAAAAAGAAAACACGTAGGTACCTATACATAGCTCCTTATGAACTATACATACATATGTATTAGCGAAAGCAGCCGCTATCTTTCAAATATCCTCTGGGATTTCCTACAATATATTCTTTTCATTTCCCAAAAGTTGATAAGTGTTACCCAGCCACTTTCATGCTCGACCTCCCGCATACTCCCGAATTGTACTGGAGAAGATGGTGGGATTATGGTTTGAAGATCATGTTTAAAATTGGGAAAAGGGAATACACAGCTAAACTAGGCACCAAGCAAAACATCTCAAGCCAATGCATATATCTCCAATCTCCAATATAGGCAGATAGTTTGCGGTTAGCTGGATGATGAATGAAAGCAGTTGATTCCAATTCTTATCTTTCCTGTCTTTTCAATTGAATTTCGAAAACTAGGTTAATTTCCTGATTATACAGATTATTATACCGCCCCAAACATTGATAAAGAGCCCGGCTTCATGAACAAAACGAGTTCATTTTATTGTCGAGGTTTGTGACTACCTAACTTGATCTCTGGTAATGGATTTTCAGCCATTAACATAAACACAACAGATCTCCTCAATAGTCTATTGATATACACTCACGTACGCTCAGACTTTCTCCTCAAAGCCATTTCATATTATAGCCATATAAAAATAATCCCATCTCCTCTCCTCCTCCCAGTACATCAATAACTAATGCAACTTTATCATATCAGCGTTACGATCACAAGATTGGAAATTATACAAGAGGGAATTCCACTTTCCCCATTTGTTTCTTCTCATATAAAGCCTCTTCGTATTGTATCTATAAGCACCACAAACAAAAAACGGGCAAGTCATTTTTATCCACATTCCACAGTGAAAGTTCCAGGGAAGCTTGCTGTTGCTCCAAAAACTCATTTTACAGCCAAAGTAATAATAATATTTTTCCTCTCCTTCCGAGAAAAAACGGGAAAGTCAAGCCATGCGACGTATCACACGTGAGATATAATAATAATATACAAGAGGAACTGGATATGCAATGTCGTGTCATGAGGAAGATAATGCATAGCCCATTTTTTTGCAACCTAAAAAAATAAATGTTTATCTGGAACTGCCACTGTCATATGATATATTGTAGGGAAGGAAAATGGGAAAAATCTCTACCCTTTGGTTTTTTCCTTTCTTCAAGTTGCTTATTCCAAGTTGTCTTTTGTATGCTTATCCCAAAATCATAATCGTAATAATGGACAGAAGCATTATCTTTCTCTGTCAGTGTATAAATAGGAAGGGGGAAATGGAAACTATCAAGACCAACTTTTTATGTGGCCCATTAACCATATTTTAAATTTTTCTTCTTCCTGTCTCTCCTCCATGTACATATAGGCTCTACCAAATGTATAGGTAAGTCCAGAGTTCATAAAGGGCATCAAACAGTAATTCCGATTTTAATGGGAGAAAAAGTGCACCTCACACGACAATTTCCAATAAAGGCCACGTCAGACCAGCGCAGACATTCATTATTTATCATTCTGTCATCATATGTGCAGTCAAATGCATGTGGATCTTGATGACAACATGCGACGAGAGCAACATGTAGGTAAGCAGAAAGCAATTGCCGGTGGTGCTGGACGGTGAATGTCGTCCTCCAGCCAAAAAGATTGATTAAACTTGGTCCAATTGCAAAAAAAAATATATATATATATATTTACAATTCAAATCTCCTACCTACATATTTTCGGATTCCAGTGAAAATTTGCAAATAGTTCCTGTTCCTAATTTAGCTCTAGTACGGCTTTTCCTTAGAACTGGAAGTACACATGTAGAACGCATGTACAATGTTTGCTATCATAACCCATACAAGCTGCCTTTTGCGTTGGTTGACGATGAATTAAAACTGTGCGTGCTTACCTGACCGTCGCGTCGGCCTCTTTTCCGTTATTTTGGTATTTCCAAATCCCAGCACAAGCCCATTCAGTTATTATCCCCCCATTGTTTCTTACTATTTTTAAAAGCTAGGTATACACCTAATGTGGTTTAATACGAGCACTATTTTTGATTTGAATTTATATCGCCTCCGGTAAATGTATGAGATTGCCGTAGTCCAATGTGCGTGTCTCGCCAGTTTTGCCATGCTCAAGTAATTATGATCTATTTTTTATGCAGGCTCCTGAAAATTTTTCCCTTTCCGTTGTATTCCATTTTCGATACGGAAATGAAGTAAAATGTCATGATATGGAGTGGACCTACGATACGGTACGATTACTTTGCGTAACCAACAATTTTCATAAAGCTCTTATTTTTTCCCCGTGCTGAGCCTACTCTATAATTCTACATAGCAGAGTTCCCACTGCCAACACAAACACGCCTACTTTACCTTGCTCTTATTTTTTTCAAAACTTTCAAATAGGAAGTGTGTATTGTGGGGTAGGAGTCAACAAAGGTTTACTTGTGTGTACCAAATTATAAAAGTCCAATTACAAAATGTTTAATACAATACAGCTCCAAACAATTATGGACGTATTTTCCTCAAAAATAATCACTCATTTTTATTATTACAGGGGCCAACTTGACATTTAGCTTTAACCTTTTTTCTCAACTCGTGTTTCAATTGTTTAGCCCTGATTTTCTCCGGATAAGAAAATATTTTTATGGGGAAAGTACATTTTAATGAGTTTGATAAAGCATAAAAAATATTAGGCTTGCCAAAAAAATCTACCTCGGCTGCTGCATCGCAGCTTTAAACAGAAAAGCAAAAAGGGAAGATAGGTACAGCTTTTCTTTTGACTTTTTGTTAGATCCGTAGATCCCCATCGTCATGAATAGGATGGAAATTTGAAATTAAACCATACGAGCCTCCCAACAAAAATAGCAAGGTCTGGTAGGTCTAGTGTACTCTCTTCCCAATTCATACTAAATTACAGGTTTTATATTGATTTAGCACCGATTTCACTTGGAATGACTGTAAAACAAAAAAAAAGAAAGGAAAATAGTTCCCGATGCCATTCAGACTAGAAAACTAGAACTTCACTCCTTTTATGTTTAAACGGTTGATTGGAGTGGAATTTGTTGCTTTTGTGACTCTCTCCATTCCAGTCCAGTCCCGGAGTAATAACGTTTTTTTTATATGTTTCGATGAATGCGTATCACCGTCACCCCCCTCAACGTGGATGGTATCGTGCAGTGTGGAGCATGCCATCCACTACTATGATCATCATCATCAACGCCGTCACTATCCCCATCGCCAACATTTTCCTCCCACCATCATTACCACCTCCCAGCGTTGAATCGGGAACGATGTACTCTCTTACTGCTGATTGCACATTATTACGAAATGATAGGAGACGTAACCTTCCCATGCATGCCAAGTCAAGATTAATTATTGCTTTCCGAGCTCTCCTTTCTCCAACTATTTTGATTCTCCATATTACTCATTCTCGCTCTATTTACATAAGATGATATAATGGTAACTGTAGGGCTTCTTCCTCCCCGAAAAAAAATCCCTGTAGATTTGCTTTGTGTAAACAATCGACAATCGTATAACAAAAACCAACTCCATTTTAGTTTGACCTCATTTCCCAGCGCACACACCACTACAATGGAATACTAAGCATAAATCCATCCACGCCAAGCTCACCATTCACAATTAGCCTGTGGGGACGGGGGAGAATAGTTCAGCGGAGGTGGAAATGGAAATCGTCTTTCTTGTTCGATTTGGAACGGGAATATGCATTACTTTCTGGTGGTGACAGTAGAAAAGGGAAAATATTGGCAGCGGAACAGGAAAATCTGGAAATTGTACCTAGCTCAAGCCAGTCCACAATATCAATATCAAGCAAAAGTTCGTGTCAATTTGTCCTGATTGGCTGCTGGACCTTATGCAAATGTGGTATTTTATTTCACGAATTTAGATATGAAAAGGATGCACACAAAACTACCCGATGATATGATGTGGTTTTAGCATTTTGATCATTGCGTGACATTTTGAGTCGATTCTCAATTTAAAGCTCTTGAAATGTATATATTTTATCATGAAAAATAATAACTGCAGAAACCAAAAATCCCGAACACTGATACAGCAAGAGTTTTGTCGACAGTTTGCATCGTAAATTGTCCAAAGTTTGAAGTTCAAATACAACCTAACAGTCATTCCAATCAGCCACCATCACCATTGTCCAAAAATTGCGTTATCAGCCTAGCAAATTATGAATTATGAGATGATTTTAAATTATGACAACAGTTCAGTTTGCCAACAATGATATTTGGATTCTGGTATTCCCATTCAAAATTCCAACGTGACCAGCTAAAGCTCTATTCTGATAGCATATCATCATCCAATTTCACCAATATTTACTCTACATGCTGTCTCCTCGTTTTTTATTCCCCTCAACAATACCGCAAACAGTTTTTGACATTCAACAACGAAAAAAAATCCTTCCATATTCCCTTCCAATTCCCAATGATTTATTGCAAATTTGCACACAGTAACCAGAGCCTCCTCCGAACAACATCTCCGTCACCACTGCCGTGTTCATAAAAAAAAGCTATAAAACTGGCAGAAGGCCGGGAATGAATATTAAATTTCTGCATTTAGACATAGACGCACACACACTTCCCTTCCCCCATCACATAATAAAGTACATTTATACAAGGAAAAGCTTCCATTCCCAACACATTAAACGGCTCCAAGAGAAGGACACCAAAAATAGCTATTTTATTTTTTACGGGGGACACGGAACAAGGAAAGGCTAAGCAAATGCAATTTGTTCCTCCCTTCTTCTATTCTTACCTTATTTCACGCGTAGCTAGAGGTAAAGTTTATTGTGAAATATCACGTATTTATTTACGAGCAACGCGTTTTCCTCCATTCCCTTCACCACGGCGGCATCTGAGCTCCACACGTCCTTTTATGGCAGAAAAATGCATGAGTGCGTAATAAAGTTGTGATGGAAAAAAATAAACATGTTTTAGTCCTCGTCCGTCCTCCTCCTTCCCGATGCAGTATTTATGAATGGACCGTTGCGTTCTTTCTTTCCTCTTCATCTTCCTTCCCGTCCCCATTGTGCAAAATTTTATGCATACATAGTATCAGCCCCATTATATTATTCTTCTGAGACAAAAATGACTTTATTTTTATTCTTCTCATCATTTTACCAACAAATCTACATTCTTTTCTTCTTCCTCTGAATTATTTTTTTATCCTTTTAGGTATTTTTATAGCCTATATAAATATACAGTAAACATAATATTACACATCATAAAGTTATTTACTTTTTCTTCTTTTTACTCCATAAATATTCATAAACGGTTATACCTCCGATTTTCCCCCCATTTTGTATATTAAGTGTTCTTGGAAAAAAAGTGAATGATTGATGACTCGATCCTTGTGTTTTTTATTACGATAAGTATGATCATCTTCGTTTGGGTTATCATCTTCCCCTATGTTTCTCTCTGTACTTTGTTTATGATTCCTGATCTTAGAGTATAGGAATTACGTAATAAATACGAAACTAGTGACTAACATCCCTACTCTTACAAAATATAAATATTTGGCTTACCATATGTATGTACCTATTCTTATCTTTAGCAATAAGATGATGATTCAAAACATGAAAATTTGTAGTAACTAGCCATACAGCTTTGTAGCGAAGATATAAGCACTCACCCAACAAAATTATTATTCCTTTATTGATTACACAAACAGCTCAATCAAAAGTATCTTAATACAAGATTTCATTGTTCTTTTTGTTTGCTGCAGAATATAGATAGATAGATATATGCACTCTCGCTTACATATCTGGTTGACTTTTTTTTCTCTCGCTAAAATGTAAAAAAAACAAGCATACTCAAACATACAGTGCAACAGCACATAACAAATCCTGAATCAATCAATCAATACATATTCCAACTAGCAAAACATTTATTTCCCGAGCAAGAATAGAAAATCACTCTAATCTAAATATTTTTTTAAACTACCTCCTTATTTATGAGTAGTAGTATAAGCCATTATGTCATCATAATATTATAATTATTCTCATATATTATTTATATGCTGATTGACTGAATGCCAGACTGATTACATCATATCATCCTAAAAACAACGACAAACATTAAACACCCAAGCTAAATACCTACATACGACACGATACGATCATCAAACTAATAAACTAGTTGTTTTTGAAATGCGTATAAGTAATCTTTGAAAATCCTCTCATCTGAATTTGATTCCAGCTCATCGTAAATACAGACGTTCGCTCTTTTTTCTCTTTAAAATACATTTACAAATATCTACATCCCAACTACTATCTCTCGGCTAGCATCATCATCAGTAAAGAATAGATATTTTCTCTCCGAACTAACTATGTTTAGTTAACAAGATGATCTTAGTTTTAATTAATTTAATCAAAAGCCATTCATCGAGTAACATTTAAAACTTTAAAAAACTATCGAGTTTATGCGTCTAGCTGAAGAAAAGTATTCATATCGTATCATATCATATGTCATACGTAGATTATATTATATTACAATTTTCGAATGTTTTTTTTTTACTTTTTCATGATTACCGGTCGACAGTAAACTTTCTTATGTATAACTTTCTCTTTGCTCCTTTACATTAGGTTACACTATGTACACACACTCAACTCTTAAATTATACTTGACTACTACTGCTGCAATGTAATTTACATTTACATTTTAATAAGTACATTAAAACCTACATATAGTTTAGAGTAATTGGGTAAATATTATAAACTACTGATAGGTTTTTATTAGCCTGTAGTTTATTTATTTATTCCCATTAAAAATTTACAGTTTGAATATTTTAAGGTACATAATTTTTTTCGTTTAGCGTTTTTTATCTGATAATTTTGCCCTTTCCCTCGTTAACTTTTACTGTAAGACTTTACCGTTATGTTTGCTGCTTACACGAACAATTTAAGTTTTTGCGATAAAACTGTAGGAACAAATAAGCTTAAACCATGGAGCTTATAGCGTGACTAGAGTCAAAGCACGTATCTTGTCCCCGTCAACGTCGGGATCTGAAGGACATGCGTAAATCACACATAAATAATGGCGGCAGAACGAAAAGTGCTGATATTTAATGCGACTTGTAGTGATACGTATGGAAAGCACCTATAAGAAATATAGTAGCATTAGCATTGCCTTGATGGAAAATGTCAAGAGGTTAGCACTCACTCTTAAAGCTTTCCCAATCTATTATTAATGTGCAAGGAAATTAGATTATAGTTGATGGGGGAGACGCCTACAGCCAAATAGGAAATTCAATATTCAATGAGAAGAAAATGAGCGGTGGGTATGGTATGGATGGGATGATGAAGGAAGTAGATATTTGTACGGGGACAAAGATATGAAAGTAGCAGTTCTCAAATAAATGGTTTAAGAAAAAGAGCAAATCATAAACTTGGATAAATTACTTCATTTGACTATATCAACTTATGAGACCTCTATAATCAAATCAGATGGGAAGAAGAAACCGGTCTCATCATCACTTCATGCCCAACATCCGGTTCCGCATTAATCCTTCCCTTTTAACAAAAAAATATATGAAGAGGGGATGAGGTGCGTACTCCGGAAATTAAGACCTACTTTCAGTTTTCCCCATCTTCTCCCATTTCCCTCTTTAAGAAAAGAAATATGCATAAGCAAATAAATGAGAGACCTATTTAAAACAAAGTCCCACTTCCCTCGTCACTTTCACCAGCGTGTATACCGGTTTAGAGAGCAAAATCAACTGGAATTACAGACCAAAAATTCTCATCCATTACGTATCCCGTGCAAAGGCATCCGCTTTTGTTTTGTTATAAAAGGTTTGTCCTTGTTTATTTTCTCAGGCCGAAAGCGGAACGAGACATTTATAGATGGCAGCCAAAGAAAATGGGAACTCCTTCTCCCTAGCTGTCGCTACATCATTTCATTACCCTACTTTCCATTCCTCATAAACATGTCTTCATCCCATTGCTAATCCCTGCCAGAGCGATATGAAAATATGTAGGTGTAGGTAGGTAGGGGCCAAAGTAGAGAAAAAGTTGCAAATAAGTGCAAACTTTCTCTTATTTCATTTTCTTGGAAAATGTATTTAGAATTTTTTCCGGTGGAGTAAAAGCGGTGGAGGTGAAACGCTCCGCCGTTCAAACTGAACTTGGTATTATGATCATTGCTTATGTCATTCATATTTCATTCCAAGTTTCTCATTTATACCCAGCTTGTTGGGTTTCATTTCCTACAAGTTCAAAAGGGATTCTATTAAATTACTCCGTTGCTTTCCTTGGATTTATTTAAAAATAGCACCGAGGTTTGAGCTGGAAACTTAAAGTAGGGACAATAGGGCGGCCTCTCTAAGATCCAGAATCCAGATCGAGACCTAGACACGACTTCATCTCATTAAGAGGAAAAAGGATCTCTGCACTGGTCTCGCTCCCATTTTCACACGTCCTAATATTATCCTAAGAGACCCCAGGATAATTGTCGTAATAGGAAAGAACAACAGTGTGAACACTGCTACTTCTCTCTCTCTCTTTCCCCTCTTTCTCTGTCTTGTTCCTCGTAGCTCTAAATAAGAATTAAGAATTACATTTGGAGAGTTGAGAAAGAGAGAGAAAGGGAAAGCAAGAAAAACGTTGTCCTTTTTCTTTTCCCTACACTCTCGGTTCACCGGGCCTGGCTGGTTTGCTGGAGAAAGCTCGAGGCTATTACCATTTCCCTTTTTCACCATTTTCCCAATGTCGTAGTTTTTGTTCCTTCCTCCTCTTAATCCTGATTTGATTATGTGGATGGAGGATGGAAAAGAGAAGATGAAAATTAAATTCTTGGGAAATAAAAGGAAACCTTTTGTATTCGCCTGGACTGGCATGCCATTGTCCTGTGGAGGAAACAAAACTACGCTGAGGATTGTGAGAATGAAAATACTACGGAGAAAATACTGTGTAGCTTTTGTTCTGTGCTAATGACACTTGCTAGTACAATCACTTTGCTTATGTAGGCATATTCGTTAGGTGAAACCTTAAGGAACTGGCTATGCAAGTAAGTTTGTATAGCCAGCCTCTTTCATCCTTCCGCTGTCTTGTGTCGGAACAGAAACTGGGAAATAGTTATACATGCACACTACTCCTCTTCCGAGACGATGGTGATGATGACGATGCCTCTTGATTAATCATGGGAGTTGCTGGGAAGACAGCAGCCAATCTAGTTCCTGTCCCGGATAGACACTTTCTTTGAACTACTTTCCCTACTAGTTTAGACATTGCTCCTTTGGTTAAGTGTCAGTGGACTTATCACTACATAAACTTTACAAAACTAAAAGATGTTTAGTGAAATTAGAAACAGAAGCAAGCTGCTTACAACTGGACTAGTTTCATGAAAAGCGAAACAAAACAATCCGGCAGCAGCAGCCACCTAAATAATTTAATTTCGCATTGATTTTAGCCTCCCCTAAGCTTTATCCCTAGTTTAAAAAGAAAAAAATGAAGCAAGGATTTGAAATAATTCGCCAAAATATATTTCTTCCTTCCCTGCAGCCAGCACACCGTTAATTTCCTCCGTCACGGAACAAAAATAGTTCCTCCAGCAGAAGTCCAGACGAAGGTTACCAAGTTGGTTATAATCTGCCAGCCTTTTTATGCCCATTCCCCCTTCCACCTTCTCTCACAATCTTTCGGCGGACAGGCCAAAAAAAATTAGAAATAGCAGTGAAAGTCATAAAAATATCAAGGTATAAGCATCCACGTCCATGTATAGTGCCCAACAACACAACCATCACCATTGTATGTATACCACTTCCATTACCAGCTCCACCACCACCATCACTTAAAAACGGGCTATAATCTTCCTCCAAGAAAACATTGCAAAAGGAAAATTGCAGAGCCACATCAAGATATGGCTAATATGATTGCCCGGAGTATATTCATACCTCCAGTCCCTTCATATCCAACACTAAAAACCAGTTTAGGTACGTAATACTTCTTGGAAGGCCTGGAGGAAGGAAGGAAACGGGGAATATAAATTGACGTCAATGGAGCTGGTAACAGCACACAAAAATATCCTAAACCCAACTTATAGGTTTACTTTATAAGGAACAGCTTGTGCTTTGCTTGGCCTAGATATATTTTTTTTCATTCCTGCTTCTGGTTTTCCCTTTCTCTTCCTACAAACTCTAACAACATTGTGTAAATACATAAGTGCGCCTTGCTACCAAAGTACTTGGACTGGACCCCAACCAAAAAAAAACATCTAAAAGGAAATAATGGCTGTAATAATAATACGCTGAAATGTTGGTGGTGGTATATGCCTTGGCTCTTGTGTACTTTTCCTAGATTTATACCAGATATTATTCGGATGGAACAGAATAAAGTAGGACTGCACTCCTCTTTTCTCTCTCTCTCTCTTTCTCTTCTTCTTTCTCCCTTTTTCTCACTTCCAGTGCCCGTTTACTCTGCTGCAGTTTTTTTTTGTTTTTCACAAACTTTGGTTTTCGAGTTGGAACTGGCTATGGCTGCACTTGAGCTGATTGTGAAGCTCTTATGTAGAGTTTGGAAAAGGTTTATAGACTCTTTCACCTTGATACTTGTAAATTACACACGAGATTGTAGGATTATACACCCTCCAGCTTTGGTCTTTCTCTCCCTGTTTTCACATCACTTTACTGCAACTCAGCTGGATCCTGATAGGATGATGGCAGGATGATGGAACATGGAATGCAGACGGAAAATGGGGAACATTTCAACATAATTCCGTGTGTACACATGCCAGAGATTTAAAATGGATAGGGTTTTTATTTCAATTCATGCGAGTTTGTTTTTCTTTGATTGTTTTTTATCGTTCCCTGTTTTCATTTAAGAAAAAAAAATTGTTTTGTTTGTTGCTTTAACTCTTTTCCAATTTAATTCATATCTATACTCCCTCCAAAGCTTTTTGTAACTCTGTGAAAGGGATACTAAATCTAGGTCGGGGAAATAAATGGGATGAATGCCTTGAAAAGGTTGTTTTCCATCGCCACACGCATGATACTTAAACCACTTCCCAAAACTTTGAAGAAAAACTAAAGGAATTCCCATTTCAGTCATGATACTCTGCCGTGTGACGCATGACTGCCCTGGCAGAAGGGAAAGTTGGGATAAAGAATTGACGAAATGTCCCTAGAAATTGCGTACAACGGACACTTTCTTCCTTTCCGAGCCCTGAAAACTTTTTCTTTAAGCGTTTCCTGTTGAAATGAGTGATTTTTGAGTTGTTCTCAACTGCCTTGTAACAGGATACATGGGCAATGGACTCGCATTTTAGGATTCCAAAGCGCGTCTTCCTTTCCTTTAAAAAACCTCACATCCTGTCAACAGCTACAACGTATTTTTTAAAGAACTTTTCAACAACAAAAAGACGGTCTGTAAAATCGCCAGACAAGGAAAACAGCAAGAGTCGGTTAATTCCCCATGAAAAACGAAACCGCTTTAGAAATCCTTCCCATCCATATATCTTTCTGGTCTCGCGTCGGGGAAAGTTGATATTCCTTCTGCCAATAATGAATACCTTCCCTCCATTATTCATCCTAATTGAGTGAGAGTTTTATGCGCATATTGTTAACATGGGTTGCATTGGGTATTACTGTAGTTTATCAAATGTGAGGTGCCTTCTGATATCCTAGCTATTGTGTATCGGAAAAATATTGCAGCATTGAAAAAACTGGAGTAATTTCCAAATTATCTCTTCAAAGCTTACCTGGAACATGACACATAAAAGTGAAATAAAAATCCGGCTTTTTCCATTCAATAAAACTTTACGACTGTTCGTGATGCGTGGTATGAAAGCAGAGCAAGATCTAATTAAATATTAATTATGTGTGGCATTCCTCCTCTAAAGCCGCCCTTGTGAAAAGACGACTTTGAAAGACATTTTCCCTCAAAGGTTTACTGATAAAGTTTCAAAGTTGTGTATAGTATGTACTACCTACACCATTTACATATAACATTCAGTGTACTCACTTTTAAATCGGGTTGGCAAAATATATTCCAGTTCAAAGAATAAAAAAAATAGATTCTTTATGACACGGCTCCATTGGAATTTAATTGGAATGAGCTGTTTTCATATAATATGCACTTTGTAAAGATATTCTTCAAAATTAGGAATGACGCTTGTCGGTTGCTAACTTTCATTCTCATCCACATTCCCATTTAAATGTATTTGTTAAAATTTTATTCACATTCCAAAAGGCCAGACATCCGCTACATATAACAAACCAGAATAATGATAGCAGCTACTGCTAATTCAATATGAATGCATGAATGATTGCGGTGCAATAGGAAATGGTTAGTACAAAAGAGGAGAGAGTGAATGGTTGACACTGACATACAAAAACCGACATGAGTCTTATTAAGTATTCATGCTCCTTGAACAGCTTTACGCAGAAATCCTTTTAAGCCAAGATTAGTCATTGCATTATTACTGTAAAATATACTTTAAAAAACAAGAGTTAAGCAAACCTACCTAAGCATCCATCCATCGTAACAACAACATCAAATGCGATGCGCCACGCAGCGGCAACCTAAAATATATTTTTATTTGCCAACGAGTACATAAACACTATTATTCCAAATTTTTATGTGAAAGGATGAGGAAGATCGGTCCTTCATTACCTTTAAAAATATTTTTAAAGATGAAATGAGAATTGACTAGGCTCGTGCTACTGTTCAAACATCAATTATTATTCTTCCTCTCCCTAAATTAGCTTTTTCTTTTAAAAAATCTAATTTACTCACTTTTGAACAGTCAATGTTTTTTTTACTTTAAAGTCTTCGAGATCGAGTATATGTTAAATTTTTCTAATGATTCAAAAATAGTTTTTTCCTAAAAGATTTACAAGCGCTAATTACTTTTGAAAATGACTGGATCATCCAGAATTAATATTCTCTTTTATGCTGCCGATGATGATAGTGAGGAGGGGCCGTTAAAATATTATTGTTAATGAGAGGAGCCTCGCTTCGATCCTGATTGGAAATTGGATGGGAGGATGTGACTCTTCGAGGATTTTGGTTTTGGATGAGATGAATATAAGCATGTTGACTGATCAAGATGAAGATAAGTAATAAACTTTTTAATTATGTTAAGCCTCCCTTGTTATCCCTAACGAGTGCGTACGTATGAGGACTGTCCCTTTTTCATGAGGAAACATGTTTAATGGCAGTGCTAGTTCTTTTGTAAGTTTCAAAATGTTCCAAGATGCAAGGCAAGATAGAAGATAGATGCCTTCTGTGATCGAAAACTGATCAAGATGAAGTGAAGTGACGAAGAGCATAATAGCTCCTTTTCTAGAAAAACTTTGAAGAAAACTTATTTCATGTCTGTGATTTTCCTCCTTTGAAACTAAAAAACTTTCCAAGAAGTACAGAATGCTCCACTCTTAAAATCGGGCCAACTCTCAGCTATAATGATGGGAAGGATGAATAATTAACTGGTGAGGAAAATGATGCGGATGACTGTGGAAAATTTTACAAACCATATTCAGCATCTTTTTGGGGGTGGAAAGGCGAACGAAAATAATAATAATAATGCAAATGGAAATGCAAATCAAAAAAAGCTCCGTTAAATGTATAGAATGGGAATGATATTTTGGTATGCTAAAATGATGTCATTTTTTTGTGCTCAGCTTTTAATGACGAACATGAACATATCAAGCAGTAAATAAAAAAGGAGACAAACAACGCAAATAAATAATAAAAGAAATGTGTCTATTTCATAATTTCGGGTATTGGGACCACCATCCGTAAACAAAGGAGGGGAAGGGGAGGATGAGGATCCCATTGACGACATGGACATTACATTACTATTTCTAGAGCTATGCTCGTCATCATCATCACCACTACCACTAGCTCTTGTACTACTTCTATTCCTACTACTTCCGGTCTCCCCAACATTCGAAGAAAATTTTCTCCTCATTTTTTTTTTACAATATTAGGAATAAGGTATAATATATTCTCTTACATAAGTCTTACATAAATATTTATCTTTAGCGAATAGCAATAATATTGATTCTCTCGTGATCTTTTTTCCTAAAAGCTAAAAAAAACAAATCTTGCCTAAGTTTCAACTACAAGCCTTACAATTAGTTTAAAAAAAAACTTTGCACTGAAAAATAATTACGCTTAGGAGTAAAACGGTATATTTTTTACCTCTCTTAATCCTATTTTTTTACCTTTTCAAAACACACTCGCCAGGATTATCATTTAGCATAAAAATTTAAATATTTATATAACATAGGTACCTAAATATATTTCGTAATCCAACGCAAGAATCCAACCATACAGCACTTATTATTACATATTCCAACAATATTTTTATGTATATGCACTTGAGGAACTATATTCTTTAAAACACAGTTTATCTTAAGTTTCTTAACTAAACATGAAATGTATTTGTAATTATTTTTTTAATAATTTTAAAGAGTAGTAAATATTTTGTAGTTTTACTAACGCATCAAATGTACTTGCCTAGAAATAGAATTAAATCTAAAAGATATTCAACCTTTCCTTCCCTATATGTTTTTGTTTTTATACAGTCTCGTTATTTTTTACACGCATATGTACACACATCAATTACTGAAAGCTTGACGAATTACAATTCAAAACTTACTTACCCTACTGGTATTCTACATTCAAACAGATTTAAAAAAAGATTACTTCACTATTACGTTGATTGAAATGGGGTTGTAATTATTATTCGGAAATTTTTAACACAAGAACAAAAGGACAGGATTTTATTGAAGAATATAACGCTGGAGTACAAGTAAATAGGTTATCAATTATGTAACTTTATATTTTTGAGATGAATTTTCCAGCCTTTTCAGGTAATGTAGTTTTTATGTCAGTTACAATCTATTCTAAAAAATATTTCCTAATATCCAATTCCTAAAACGTAATTCTAGATTCACATCCTATGTTATATGTATTTATTAGGTTCATATTGAAAAATACCTTAATATTATTTACATTTTTTATAGATAAATACTATTTGATATATGTAATTAATGTAAGATTATACAAGAACGGTTACATAATTTGTACGAGTAAAACTGTACAGTCATATCATATTCATGATAAAACGTTGATAAGCTAGCGATAAGCAGTAGAGACTACGAATTTTATTATTTCCGTTGAAATGTTTTCATTTGAAATTCATATATCACCACCACCACATTATATAAATTGTCAATTTCTGTCCTAGTTAATTTTTTGTTTTTCATCGAATCATCACTTGTCTTTGCTGACGCTATGCTGCCTCCAGCAACTTGAAGCATCCTTATTTGGAAACGCGCATTAAATCAGCAGATGATGATGATGAGTCAGCAGATGCAGATGAAGAATGAAAGAAGTCAGCGAAAATATTATGAGTCATGTAGAAGTAATCATAAACACATCCAAGTCATTATCTTATCATTGTCATTCACAAAACAACTCACTCACCACCAAACTACAAATCCCACCAGCGACACTCATTCTTTTTAAGGATTTTGTCCACAAAACATGTTTTTATTTGGATGAGTTACAACTTAAGTATTAAAACACTGATGTTCATTATTCCGTACAGTAGACTTTTGTGAATAATTTTCTGCAACAGAAACAAATCGTATTTTTTAGCATTGGGTAAATCTGCACGTGCGTACATAAAACTTGCAGGTAAGCATTGAGTTTACACGAGAGCTTACTTTTTATTGTGGCAAAAAAGTACATAAACATTTTACTGATTGCAATGCATCCTACCTTATTTTAAACTACTTAAATGACAATGAAACTAAAATAACGATCCACTCACGCGTAAACCGACGGCCTTGTTATTGTGAGAATAAACATGAATGAATGAATGGATGCCCTGGAATGAATGAATGTTATTGCAACAGTGACAATCAAAACAAGCCTATAAAACCGGCTTTAAAATTATTAGTTAACAGTTTGTAATTTTCCTATCACCAAATTCCTATTTGGAAATACCTTCCTACGCAAGTCCATCAGCGGTTCAATATCTCACGGGATTTTAATGAATTGGTTTGGCATCAAGATATTGTCAACGAATTAAAAAATGGAGTGAGTCATCGCATAGGTACGCACGTGTACCTTCAACTTGCTAATAAAATCACGATGAGAAAAAGTTCTTCGAAATATTTTCCTAAACAGCAATAAAAATATTATATCACGATGTACTTACAAATACTGCTTACTTGAGCAAGCTATAATGTGTCTGTTAAAAAGACAAAAAAAACTCTCTTAACTTCATTCACTATTCCTCTTGTGTCCCACTTCCCTCTAAAAATTAAATACAGTAAAAAACTCAATTCCAACTCCAGCCTTTTCTCCTTTCCTCTTCAGCTTGTCACAACTAATAAAGAAAAAAACTAGAGAGAGGGAAAACACTTGACTCAGTTCTTTTTTCCTTTTAGTTTTTTTTAAACTTCTTCGTCGTCTGCTCAGAGAAGTAAATATTTGAAGGAAGAAAAAAAACTGGAGGGACAGGCAGGGCGAGTGAAACGGAGCAGTAAAAAAGAGAAAGTTTTTCTTTCCACTTCCCTGCCTTTTCCCTTTTCCCTCTTTACACTTTCCCTTAATAATAAAGATATTCTTATATTTTTATTTTGATATTTGCTCCCAAAAAAACTTTAGCTTCAGGCAAGTAGAAAAGAGTTGGAGTTGAAAGAAGAAGAAGAAGAAGAGAGAGAGAAAAAAAAAACGTTGCTGTTTTGTTATTTGTATTTCTTTCACTATCTCACTCCTCCATTATTATTTTGTTTCCAACTTTTTCCTCTTCTTCTTTTTTTCTTAAGTCGCTACAAAAAAAACTTGCTATCTAATTTCCGTTATTTTTTCCTAGTTTCTCTTTTTTGAAAGATGTACACAGCAACGCAACAATATCATATTCCTCCGAATGTCTGGAGAAATGGATGGAAAAAATTTGCATTTCAAAAGTGTCTTTTTATTTTTTTTCTTGTAAAAAAGCATCTCATCATGTCAGTTTCATATTCGGTTGCTCACGCTCCCCTATGCATTTTCTTCTGTTTGCTAATGTATGCGCATAAAAAGAATACCAAATGAAGATTCCTTCCCGAATAAAAATTTCTGCAAAAATTATTTTCTCCACGTACTTTAGTACTTTTGCAAGATATATATAATATTTTTCTTTTGCAACAAGCAAGAGAGAGATTCAAGATTACATATTCATGTTTCCGCTCCCTTTACAAGCAAAGAGGGGAGAGGAGGGGAAGCAAAATAAACGAGGGCAATAAAAACGGTGACATATATATAATCCGTGCTCATTCTCATTCATCCAGATATCCTCGGAAAGAGCAAGAGGCGGAGAAAATAAAAAAGAACATTTTAATGGGAGAAATGGCAATTATCCTACTTATTTTTACTACACCTATCTCCTATATAGTTTTTATATCCAAACAACAACTCCTTTATTAATCTGTAAACATTAACCTTTAAAAAAATACCCAAGCATGTAATCTATATTGACTTTGACTAATCTTTGGCTATCTCACAGTTGTAATTGTTGTAAATTGTGAATGAGTTTTAAAAAAAATGTTGTAAATATGTCGGTCTTTTCTCTTTTCTTGAAAGAATCCCTTCCCTGCAGTATAACATGAAAGGATGAATGAATAAAATGGGGTTCATGGGTTGACTTTCACAATAAAGCTCATACATATGTCGGCTAAAACGAAAACTGTTTTTTCTACGCTTGCTGATCATCAGTCGGTCTCTCTCTCGTCTTTGTTTACAAGTTATTTATTATTGAATGAAATGTCTCATAATTTCAGGCTGAATATAGTCGTATGTTACTTGCAACGATTATCATCCCATGTTTATCAAGATATTGCCGGTTATTACTTGTTTCTCCATTTATGTCAGCCCCATACAAGCTGTAATCTTTATGATGTCAGTATTTTGTGTACACTTTTTATTTATTTATTTTTTGCTGGGATTTTTTTTACGATGGACTTTGCATTGGAAAAAAATAGTAATAAAAATAAAACTGGGATGATCCAGATCCGGACGTAAGTAAGTAGTGCGCTGTGATTTAGTTTTGTTGCTTGCACATACCCATCCAGGATATTTATGGAAGGCGGACAATTCGTATGACTATGACATGGGCCGATTATCTGGATCCATTTTATTCAAACATATCTGTCCCTCAATCAGTTTTTACGAAATAAAAAAAATCGTATGACTACATCACTGCCATTTCCATCCCATTCCTAACCGATTTCTTGTCACTGTGGGGCTGGGAGTGCTTCCCCGCGAAATTCATTTATTCAAAGCGAGATGTCGACCTATCATAAAGAAAATATGTGAACCCTTCCAAATTTAATATAAAAACCGGAATTGCAAAAAGAACCAAATCTTATTTCAATATGTCCAACCTGATAGGTATGAAGTTGGGATTGGCAGACAGGGGAAATTGTTTAAAAAAGAGAGTTCCACATTGAGATTCCGTTTCCTAT
>JAQGAI010000057.1:0-30595 GCA_034696905.1 Lepidocyrtus violaceus | reverse complement strand
CAATAGAATTCACATCATCAAATTCAGGAATAGAAATGGAGTTGGTTGGTTGGAGGATGCAACTTATCATCATCATTACGTTTTTAGCGTAAAATGCATCAGACAACCACAGGATCTTCGAAAGCTCAATTTTTCTTTCGTTTTCTCATTCCGCTAGCCCGGCCAAGCCAAGTTCAAAAACATTCTCACGCTTTGTTAATTTATCATTATGCGAAAATAAAATAAAAACTCGCCATTTTCAAAGTTATATAAAAGTTAACCACATTTTTTTAAAAGAATCTTCTGTATGCTAGCAGCCGAGCAGACCTCTTCTGCCTGGTAATGGGATGGAGTTTTGTTAATGAATAGCCATATCCTATTTTTTCATTGTTGGAGTGGAGTGATAAGCAGCAGAAAAAATAAATATAAAAAAAATCTCATCAACAATGAAAACTTTTACTTTTCTTTAAGTTTCAGGATTTTTTTCTTTTCCTATTGATTGATCGGCAATGGGAATAATGTGGTTTTAAACATTCAAGATTCAACAAGTGGAAAGGTCTACATCATATAAGGTTGGAGAATATAATGGGGTGTTCTGCAACAAGCTGAAGTACAGAGTAACTTTACAGAAAACTAACAACAATGAAACTGAATACGCTAAAAAGGTATGAATGGTACATGATATGATTACCTGCTATTATTATAGTCATCCTCTTGCTACGCAGATTTTTTCCTGACAATGGACTTTAAATATTTAAATACACGTTAAAGAAGGAAATTAACATAACAGAAGTCTGATGGGAACTGAACCTGAAGTATTTGTTCTGGTCTGGCCCTTTTTTCCTTGTATGATACATTAATCATAAGTATCGTAATAAGGCTGGCTATACAAATATAATTGCTTGAATTTTTTTTAACTTCCCGTCTTTAGTTATTATTTAGCAGTCAGCGACGAACAAGAAAACAGTTCATTCTTTATTTTTTCTTTTTGAAAGAAGTGGAAAGTTGTTTGCTTTGAATCGAATTTTTTTTAAAGGAAAATTTAATTCTGCGAGAATAAAAATCGCACGGATATTTTTTAATTTGCTTTTGCAAATTCTTTAACCAGTCAAGTCATAATCTCGAATAATTACAGGTTAAAAAGTATTTTTTTGTTCACAACTCCCTATAAATTTAATTACCCTTTTGATGATTTATTTTAAAATGCAAATAATAGATTTTCTTCTATTGTTAACTCAAAGAACCTTTTGCGAACTGTAATTTGCACCTAGGCCTCTGGCCTGTTATATTTCAATTACGGATAGGGTGGAATTGTGAGCAACATCATCAGCACTAAAAGACATTGACATATAACTTAAGTCATATCAATAAATACATTCTTCCTTCAGAACCGTAATTAACTAAATTGAGCATACTTTATGACCTCATCCTGATACATTTACTGCCTAGTTGATTGTAAACAGTACACTTTTAATTTCATTGTGTGCTGAGTTTTAAAAACTATTTTACAACAAACATGTAATAATTAATAGTAAAGAATTCATGTAGTACATCCATTATTATTGCAGTGACAATGGCACCCTTCGATGGTCAAAGTCGTATTAAGTGAGTTTTGTAATTTGCAAGCCATCATCACCAACAGACGCGACAGACATTATCCATTTCGCGAGGGCCTAGTAGCTAATCTCAGAAGACAAATTAAAGTCACGGTTATCATCATCAAATAGCAGGAGATAAAACAGTAGTGGGGTGGCGATAATGGAGAGGGAGAGATGTAGTTTATCAGTATTTGAAATCTCCATTACGAACCATCATTGTAGACGCTGTACTGCAGAATATCAAAGGGAGCCCTCCTAGCCCTTTTTAATTTAATATTAAGAACAATAAAATTCATTATATTTCCAAGTGCAGTGGCAGCAGCGCCTTCAATTGATAATGACAAAAATATGGCTCCTGCAGCATGTCACGTTGCAATAAGAGAAAAACTGTTTCAAAAGTATCCTCATCTCATCATCATCAACAATGTATCTAAATTAAATCTAAGCTTCAAGTATCATTCACCCTATCACACTATTAGTATTACACTATACATTCACGATAAAAGTGTGCCAAGAGCACTCTATTCATTTTTATACATTTGGAAAAAAATAAATTTTCTGTGCTAATTTTAGCTTTACTTGTGTAGAGGTAACTTTTTTAGGATTCCGACAGAAAATTGAAACTTATTGAATCAACTCATTCATAAAATAGTGATAGAAATGAAGTCGACAGGGAGTCACAATCGCAATCAGTGAATGCTTCATTTATTATTCAAACTATTCAATATACATACATACAGCTGTGTAGTACAAGCCTTTCCTTTTTATGATTTGTTTGGAAAAGTGATTCATCCCGTTTCATTCCCTTGATATAAATAGTTCACAGATATGCAACTGCACTTGGGATAAAAATATTACATATTGGTAATATGTAACTTATAACTATTATTATCACTAATTAAGTTAACTTTCTAGAGCTACCTTAACCTTAAAAATATGTAGATTTAGTGAGGGAAATAATAACTTGAAGCCTGAAACTGGCTATTAGGTACAACTTTATATGCACTGTATAGCAAATATATGCAAACAATTTATGTTTTCATATGCCTACACTGGCCGTGAGAATCTTTCGTGCTTATTTTTACGCAACAAATAACAATATTGAGGAATTTTAAAAGATAATTGCGCATTAGGTACGTAATGCCGTAACACTGCGCAGTCGAGTGAACAAGGGCTCACAAAAGTGCTCAGATTTTTCATTGCCAACTTTTGAACTTAAAAAACAACAACTTTGCAATAAAATGAAATAATAGTGGTGGCTTACTGAAAGTTTTTGTGGGAAGGGCCACAAGCCTTGGCCTTAGCTGTTCCTTGAGTTGTGGATGCAATCAATCGAGCCGAATCGATGAACAGGATCACATTTAAAACGAGGATGAATGCGACCGGTCCTGCAAAGTAGATGAGTAAAGCTTGCTTCTGACCAAACCAACAGTTGTGTCTTCCAAAGCTGGGGCTGTAGGGCCAAGGCATCACATCCGCTGGAAGGAACTCTGCAACGACGGCAAGTGTAACGAGGATTGCTGGGAATAGCCAGCCAAATGTGGAGTAGAAGAAGAAGCGCATCCATTGGGAACCGGAGGAGACTCGAAGTTCTTGGGTGGCTCGGCGTAAGGTCATGCAGACATCCCAGGCGAGGACCAGCATCCAGCAGAAGGATGCCATTAAACTGGGGTAAGATAAGAAAATGGAGTTGTGATTAAAATCCAATTAAATTAGATAAATACTTGATTTTAATGGTTCGTTAGTAAATAATTTGCCGCTGCTGCTGTAACATTCCTGTTTGTAAAAAAAACTACGCCAATTTAGAGAACACCTTTGATTTAACCATTTGTAAAGATCGTTTTTACAATATTGTATTGTTAGTTAGTAAGTACCGCATCAACTGTATAAGTGGCGTCCTTTGATCAATGAATAGCTGTAATTTTACATGTACTTGAATCGGTATTTATTGGGCTGTTAAGTTACATCATCTCTAAAGCTCAAAAACAGAAGGTAATAATAAGAATCTGCAGCAGTGCAGTAGCGACTACAACAGTGAATGGGAATCGTTAATGAAAAATTGAATAGGTCATTACTGCACTGCTGTTGGCGTATCCGTAAATAAACAGTTTCGCACGTTTTTGTTGCAGTTTTTTTTTAATGTTGATTGAAATAGAGTTGAAGCATTTGAATCAAAGATCTTATTGGTCCTTGATTTGAAACAAAATGAAATGGTTTGGTGGAGTGTCTTTTGTAATGACAATTTTTGAAAAGTGAATGATACTCACCCATAATAAAGAATGACGGCCATGACGGTACAAGAGTGACTGGGGATCTTGACAAAAGGCATTCCCAAAAAGACTGAATAGGCAATTAGCAAGGCGACACAGAGGGATGAGAGATTCTTTCCAGATAGATTCCTCAGCTCTGGGACGATACAGGAGGCGATCAAATGGAGGATGATACAAATGACGGAGATTAAAACCCCAACAAAGCTCAGGTAGCCCCAGGCTGCGCCAAACTTTTCCGTGTAGTATCTCGTATGGGTGGCACAAATGACGAGACGGTTATCCCCCTGCACTACGTAGTCACTTTTCTTCAGGTATTTTCCGTAAGGCTCTATGAAAACCGTGCCATTATCCAAAATCCTGTATTCTCCCCGACCAAGCATGATTTTGGGGCAGAATTCGAATTCATCGACGGAAGCTGCTTCAACGGATTCTGTTGAGTAGTATTCGGATTCCCTTGTGGAGGTGGATTCCAAAACGTTGGAGCCATCACCCGACAAGTCCCCATCTCCAAGCTCGTTGTCGTCCGAAGGCAGATTTGGATTTTTGGGAGTGGACGTGGATACACTCACGGTTACGCACTCCCCACCCCTGAATACTTGTCCCGGGGCGCAGAGAACGGATCTGCAACGCTTGAAGAAGGGATCGTAGATCTGTTCCGAAGCACATTTCACCACTTGACCCACAAGCTTACCGGATTGTGGGTTCAAGTCGAAGAGGAAGTTGAAGGCGACTTGGCTGAACTCGAAATTGAAGCCTGCTCGACCAAAGCTGAGCGTGCGACAGGCAAGGTTCTCTGGTGAGATTCCGTTACAGATTGCACAATGGACGTTGCGGTAGCCTTCGTGGATGTGGTACACTTGGGCGGTGTAGCTCAGGCACTTTCTGTGGATCTGTTGTTTAAAAAGAAACAATGGAAAAACACTTTTAATTTACATTTTTACTTTCAACATAACAGGAATCTCATCTCATCTCATGTTCGCCAAGCCGATATCATTCTGGTCAATCTCCAATTTCCCAAATTTTTTCCCTACAAGTCCACACAAAAAGACAAATGACCTATCTAACCTTAAATTCATCTAGGGCTCCATTAATAATTGAGACCTTCCGCTAACTGACAACCATGCAGACATAGACACAGATAAATTATTATTTATACCAAAGCAAAAAAATAATCAAAATCTGATAACGGATTTCGAGTAAAGTGCTGAGGTGTAAAGTGTTCTCAGAGTAGCCACCTGTTCTCGCTAGACAACCCATGGGGGACTTGATATGATATGGCCATTTTGCATGTCAACCGACAAAGAAAAATCATATTTTATTCTTTTACTCCCATTCACAACGAAATCCTCGAAACCACACGTCCCAACCCAAATATGACCACTCATTCATTTCAGTTATTATCTCACCCCAGCAGTACACGAGTATCAGACCAACACTGTCACCTAAATATTTCATTATGAATGATTGATTCAGAAAATATGTAATGCTATTGGAGTAATTTCAGATAAGCTCCAGATCACATATTAAAGTCTTCCCAACAGATTTGCACCTGCTCAAGAAAATTAGTTTAAAAAGATTAGATTGGACTGCATTTCATACTGCATCTGCTGCTTGTTTAAAGGCATCGGACCATGAAACCGACATGAATGATGATGACTTTAATTTACTCACTTTACTACCTAAATAAAAGCTGACTAGCTAAATAAAAAGTTTTTTACATGCAAAACTTCTGTAAGAGGCAATCTGGTATTTAAGTAGGTGGATATTTTTATTGGGTAGGTATTCACAATAATAACTGTGGTTTTTATGTCATTAATAATAAAAATATAGTTTTTATGTGTTAACGTAGTAGCTGCTAAAGCCTGCTGGGTCATGTTGTAATCGAATTGCGTTTTCAGAGCGTAGTAAATTTTAACATATCCTCCATCATTATGATCATCACCATCGCCATCCCCAAACCAGCACCTCAGAACTTACACATCATCATGTGCTGCTCATTTTGCATTAAAATGCCTTTCTAACAGAGTGGAGTGTTTTTATTACAGTTTATCTTATGGCAATGAAATGAATAATGATGGTGATAAATAGTAAATATGCAAAAAAACACACAACTTTTGAGGATGGATTTTTAGCGTAGGGATGAAATGAAATAGTATTAGCCATTTCTTTGTTGGCGTTGTGAAACTGAGTTTTAGGCAATTTTCCTTGCTTGCTGTTAAATAAAGAGACAGTTTTAGGTAAAGACTTGCTTGAGGGGGAACAGCAGGACACAATTTAATTATGGAGATTTGCGCTTCGAGTTAAGGACACGAGCAGTGGGGTCACTGGGGTAATCTCGTCATGGCTCTGATGCCTTCTTATTACTGGAAGCTATTTTCCTTTTTAAATGACGATGAAATTTATGTACGTAATAGAATTTTAGATGATAGGCAGTTTTTGCTAGGTTTAATACCAGGAGGGGACGAGAATGAAAATGTTCGACTTAATTTTTTACAGGAAAAAAATAAAGATTAATGGACCTGGCGCTGTTTGTGCTGTCGTCTCTAAAAAAACACGTGGATACATCACAGCAAGTGGGAAGCAAGCAAATATACATTTTTTTCTTATTGAGATGGAATCAAATTATGAAAAAATATTTGAAAGGTAAGTAGTTCCAATTAAACTTTATTATTGCCATAATCGTTTCGGTAAAGGCCATGTTTATAGATTGACATATTCCTCCAGAACCTTGCATGCTTTGATATCAGGTCAAGACGAGTTTGCCAGTTTGTTTTGTGATGATGATAGATTTAATTTAGCTATAAAATGTATTTTGGAGGATACTTCTTGGTCTGAACGTATATATGCAATGCAAAGTTCGTAAAACTTTAATTGTCACTAAACATTAAAGGTTAAGCTAACTGGAACTATCAAGGAATTTTATTATATTGATATCACCTAATTATGTTATTATTTATTGTGCCCCCACTTATCATTTTACTATGATATATAATCCATATTGCATAAAGTACCTAATAACTTTTTTATGTAATTGAATATTATTCAAATTAGGAAGTAAACGGCTTATGTTCTAGATAGCCACATTATCAATACTTTGAGTTATAAAAATCTGATAACGTAATAAAAATTTCATAATAATTATTATCCTTCTGCTCTTCATTAAAATCTGCTCATTAAATTGGTTCATTGTGATAACAAAATGGCTAACTTAATGACATCAGGTAATTTATGAGATGATGATTAAGTGAAAAATTATATGTAACGTACTACTTTGTTTGTTTGCTTGCAAGAGTCGCAGGTGCTGCTAATTAGTTTGATTTTTGGCTCAGCACCCCACACAACGCGACCACAACAATCAAGGTGCGCTAAAAAAATATTCGACTGTAACAGAAATCCGTACGCACATGATTAAAATTCTTCTTCATTTTTGTTCGTTGAGAGTTACTCAAAATAATTTGCATATTACCACCAACCAAGTCGAGAAATACAATACAATATAGCCATTTTGGTTTTATAGCCACTTTATACAATTTCCATTCATAAACTTTAATTATTCCTGTCAATCAACTTTGGGCAATAGTAAAAGCCACGATTCGGAATGGACTATTATGCATGCTGCACTCTGTAGCGGCAGCAGTAAAAATTGCGTCTTGTCTTGTTCATAAATCTCAAATCTAAACAAATTTTTAGTTCGTTATCTCACTCCATTTCATTGATTCTTATTAATGGATTGAAATCAGAAAAAATCACTTTCACATCTTGCTTACCTCTCACTCTAGTCAGCAGAAATAATAATGCTAATTTGCATATACCTATATACTAGGTAAGTCTGCCAACTACCTACTTTATGTACTTTGTATGAGATGGAAGAATGCGGAGTCTTGATAATAGCTTGTGTATATAGAGTTGTCGTTTACATTTCATTATTATTACGTTTTACAAGATGACAAGATAACAAGTTTTACTTTTTTTATGCACTTGTCAGACAATTCAATACACCTGCTTTGAAGTCTTATCGTTAATATGATTCGTCTACTATCTGTCGTGTGTCTGCATTGTGTTCTATGGGATGGATGTGACTTGCATAATTTCCTCTTTTAATTGCAGACCTGAGGGGAAAATGGGAAATTGTGCTTTCGGTTTTAAGTTCAGTATGACATGACATGCGAACATAAAAGCACGATTTTGTTCCTTGTATGACTTAAGGTATTTGAGTACTTACGTCAGTATTATTGTATCCAGTGGGGCAGTCCTTAATTGCCGGCGTACAGAACCTGACCATATGAGTAGCGGTATCTGGGATGACGGGATCAATCACACAGGAATGCCAGATTTCCGTATCCCCTTGTACGATGTTCAAACCCCAGGAACCTTGGTCCGATCTGTAGACCAGACGACGTCTCACCATTTCCGGTGTGACCTCGTCCTTATTTGTAATGGACGGACATTCAAGCCGGGGTTGCCACAGTTCCATTCGCTCGTTGAAAGTCTGGTTGTTGCAGACAGCACAGTAATAATTCTTGAAAGTGAAGCCGGTCCTCATGTTTGTAACTGGGAGGGAGGATATCGGGTCGAATGAGGAGGATTTGTCGTCCTCACAGCCACGGCGGATCTATAGGCATAGCAGATTCAATTTTTTTTAGAAAATATTTAATTATATTTTTCAAAAGAGAAAATCATTAGCAAACATACATATCGGAGGGAACTCAGGAAAATTAATTTTTGACTCATCGTCACTGTCTTAAAACGAACGTGACTTGAGCTCTCAGCATGTCAACAATTAATCATTTCTTTGTGTTTATGTCAATACAGTTTAGTTTGCATTTGCGACAGACAAGTCATCAACTGAAAGAAAAACAAACGCAGCGGAAATGATTTTCTTTTCTGTATCTACTACAAGGAAAAATCCTTAATTGAAATGTTCTTTTGTAAAAACGTTACTCATTTCTCAGGTGCCGTTCGCGAAAACAGTGAAATTCTCGCTTTGTTTGCAGTAATTATTTTTCCTGCTTATTTAACAAAATTGCTTTGATTTTCATGAAGTTGAAATTACTCGGCTTGTGAATAACTTTCACAGGAAAATTGATCACATTGCTTAGTACGTAGGACGTACCACCTGAAGAGCTCTAAAAGTTAGGCGTTCAATACGTTAAAAAATCTTACCATTTCAATAAGGAATAATGATAAATGACGGAAAGTGCAAAGCAAATTTAACATTAGGGAAGGTTATTTTTAGAATGGA
Organism: Lepidocyrtus violaceus; assembly: GCA_034696905.1. NCBI lineage: Eukaryota > Metazoa > Arthropoda > Collembola > Entomobryomorpha > Entomobryidae > Lepidocyrtus > Lepidocyrtus violaceus. The sequence continues at coordinate 21,506 of JAQGAI010000057.1, read as the reverse complement.
AATTGCAGGAAAAGTTATCAGTAATTGTTAATTAAGCAAACGTCATCCATTCATAACCACAAATACAAGTCGATCATCATTCTTCTTAATTTTAGAAAGGATGGCTTGTTTACTGTGGGCAAATAGTCTTTATATGAAAAGCAAATTTGCTTTCGTTTCCTTTTAAGTACATATTGCGAAAAATAAAATCTCCAAGATAAAGTAACGCCATGTTTCTATACAAAACTATCCTTACCATTTCGTCCTTCCACGAAGAGGGGCAATGTGTCTTCATATACAGAGATCCAAACTGTCTCAGCTTGACGCATTGAAAGTTATCGCTTTTCTTATAGGTCACATTCGGATCCCTCCTGTAGCTTGAGTCCACGCAACAATCATCATAGACTATGCATTGCTGGTCACAAAAGCAGTTCCGCTTCTTCCAGTCATTCATCAATGCACCGTTACGGTCTATTAAAAACAAAAGTGAAAGCACATTTTTTCATCCGGCATACCAAAGGGTTTTCTATATCTACTTTATGTTGCATTACTTTAAATTGGCTACATGTTTAGGAAAATCATTACTTACCATTTCTACTAGGGGCACAGGTATCTTTGGGTGCACAGGTCTTATTCAATTTCTCAATGTCCCCATACGTAACCCTCGTCGGTCGTATAATCGATGAGCGAACATATCTTGGCACAATTGGCTCCCCAGAGCAATTCGATAGATAAGACGATAAACAAACTAGAAACACTACAATGTACACACTGAAGGGTGATATCGGCCTCGTCCACGACCGGAAAGCCCCCTCCTCCTTCGTCGTCTTTGATCTCCGCATGTTTGAAAAATTTGTTGAACTATTATTATAATTACATCTACTAGTTTTAATATGGCTTTGCATTTGTGTTGTTGTGGATGTTGCGGATTGTCCCAAATTTGGCAAGGGGATCCTTAGGGGATCCTCATTGTGATAATGAGCACTGTCATTTGTATACTTCATTATGAACGAGCTACTGCATTCGTCGTCCTTCTCTCGACTCCGGCACTGGGTATGTTGATCCTGATCCTGATCACGGGAAGATTTTCTTGGGTTAAGCCAATCCAAGCTTAGGACGGGGCTTTGAAGCCCCCACATCTTTGATTTTTCTCAAACGATAAAAGTCAAACCGACCTGCAGAAAACAACAAAACAAATCAAAATTCATTATTTTACTTGTTATGCAACTCCTCACTTAAAAGTGTGCTTAATTTAGGAATTATCCACATAAAGTATATTCATATGCGAGCAGCTCATTATGTAATTGACTTTGTGTGCTCTACCGGAAATTGCTTTTGTTTCCTTTTTAGGCGAAAGTCAAAGTAAAGTAGTTGAGCCACAGCCTATCAACCGACTTGATACCGACATCGACGCACACTTAAAGATATCTGTAATTATTTTAATGCAAAGAGATTCAATTGACTACAAGTAGTTTTGGGACAAGGTTGAAATGCAACATTAAGCTGAAAACTTGGCTTGAAAAGAACAATTTAAAACTGAGCTTTTTATGCTAAATAGTACAACGTAACTTGTAAGAAACGCTTCATTAATGAGGAGATAATAGGAAACGTCCTCAGAAAGTAAATTAAACCTATTTTTTCCTACGATTTGTGTAGAGTACAATGACGAATTTCTTACGGTGTTGTTGATGTGAATGCGTGCGTATTCGCTATTGTGATGTTTTATATGATCCATTAATTTTCACTTTTTTTCCAAAATAGCCTACCTACACGCGTAAATGGCTAATGCATAAGTAAATTATGCCATTGTGACAAGTAAGCGTTACACAAACAATCAAAGTTGTTGAGCATGAATTAAACGGTTGGCTTTGTAGGGAACCCCTGGAGGGAAACTAGCAACACAGTTGATTGGTACCCAGCCATTTTGAAGGTGTCACACAGAGAGCTCACACAGATTTCATGTCATTGTACGATCAAAACTAATTTAGTTCAATTTAAAACAATTTTTGGAAGCCGATATGGTCGGAAGTATGCGTATTTAGTATTTAGCTATGACTATTGTTAATCGCAATAACCATTTTGTAACGCGAGGAATGGCTGTTGATAGATTATAGGGCATCCGAAGGTGTTCCTTGAGCTAAGGGTAAAATTTCAATTAAATAACGTTCCTGTAACGCTAGTTTACAGTGTAAACATGATAACTCTCAAATTGTAATGGGGCATCATGACCCATGGCCTTTACTATTTGATGAAACGTTTTTGATTACGGAAACTACCTAATCAAAGCTTAGCTATATTTTTTAAATCCTTCTAAGGTGAGTTTAAATTGGTCGGAGGATATTATGAAATGGTCGGAACTAGAATTGAATGCCGACCCATTATCTTCATTTAGCTCTATCAATTTTATTTTAAATTCGAAAATAATTCAAAAGCAACAGTAGAATATACGTTGTTCTTTCGGGTTCATTCAAAATATGACAAAGGTTCATTGCAAATTAAAGCTAAACTTCACTTGCAGCCAAGGATTTGCGGTTGGTATAAAAAATCTCTCTGAAAAGCATTATCAACATGTAGACAAGGAACATATCTGTGCAAAAACGTTGATTCTGTCTGTCTGATTTTATAACAATTGTTGTACGTATTTCCTGAAATTATTAACATTGTTGTCGGGTCAGGTCAGTAGTTAATATCCGCACGCAACACTCATCATTATCAAATCCTGAAGTGGCAGTTATTACTGTCCCTACAGCAAAATCATTTTCCTTAATAACCTCTCCTTAGTAAAAAAAAATCTTCAAGGGAAGTCAAAACAGCGAAGGGCTCCTTGTTAAAGACGAAAATTTTTATGCACGCTATGACTGTCACGATCATCAATCATCGCCATTATGATCATCAGCTTGCTACTTAACTTGTGCTCCCACTTTTTCGTTGGAATTCGAAACTTGAAAACGGACATAACAAGCAGCTTCTTCACCGAAGAGCTATATGCGGTTGCTGCACCTCCTTTTCTAAGGACTATGCACATGCCATAAACTATTTCCACAATGAAAGTGAAATTTGGAGAACAATACATACCTAGTCAAAATCAGAAATAATATTTACTGCCAATTGTAAATATAATCCTAGTGTAATGTCAACAAACACACTTTAAAAGGAGAGAAATGCAATCTGAGATGCCAGCATCGCTAACCTAAAGAAAAGACGGTATGCTTACCTCTCCACCTAGTTCACTATTAGTATGTAGCTGATACGAATGAGGTGACGATGTGATTTATGTTACTGATTATGAATGATAGCCATTTACATAATATTTGCATTTAAAATGTTTTTTTTTTGTACAAGAGAAACAATGCCATATTAAGCTCTATTATATTTAGCCAGCCAAGCCAACCTAAGCTAAACTAATGATATTGATAATAAGGAAGGAAAATAGTTAGTCACCTGCCTAGTAGAAGTAGGAAAGTTAGGTAACATGCCTTATACGAGCGGTAACATTACAGAACAACAATAATGCTATCGTGCAATATGGAAGGGGAAACAGGAATAAAAAATTGCCCACTGTCTATTTCACTGATTATCATTAGGACGAGCTACACTGGGGGTGCAAAATGCAATAATATGCAATACAGTAGTCAGTGAAGTAAGACATGCCATCGCATCCTTGTTGAATAACAATAGTAATCAAATCAAAGGGAGAAAAAAGACAAGTCATAATAATCGTACTCACTCCACTAAATGACTTCTTCCTGAGGCGCATCATGCATGCGCGTAAGGAATGGAATGCCCCATGTATTCAATGAACCATGTTGTCTTTTTTTGTCTTGGTTGGTGCAATAATGTGACTTTTTTTGCTTTTGTTATTGTTGAAAATGATCAATAAATTGTACTTGTTCACTGCGAGAGAAAAAAAACAGTAATTTTATTTTTTTAGTGCTTATGATGTTTGGGATATATCCACACACACGTCATGTCCTGGTGACTGATGTGATTATGTATGATATGATGATGACTGAACGAAATTTCCTCAAATTTTATAATCGTTTATACGGCAGTAGCAGTGTCCACGCTGGGATTTCTATCGCTCATCCAAAAATGGCGTATATTTAACTTTTCTTTTCTATTAAAAAATATGTCTTAGTCTAAACATCATAAAGATAAGGATTGGTTCGTGCATTACAACAATAAAATTCTAAACTGCCATGTTGCACTTGGAGGGAGGATAAGCTTCTGTCTAAAAAAAACTACCAGTGGACAAAATGTTATCTTCTCTTCAAAGTTTTATTATATACCTCACCTTTCATGTTCTTGCTGCTTTACAATGAAAAGGTAACGATTAAAAGGCATTTAAGACGGTTGAATTACTTCTTAATGTCTAAACTGACTTCATTTTCATTTTTATGGGACCTGCAACTGTGACTGACTGTAAATACTGAGTCTTTATTTGCTTCTGTGCTCTTCATTCTTGTCATCTTATCATCATCATTTTCGTAGTGTACATATTTTGGTATGTATGAAAATGGTGGTCTCTGGCCCTCTGGGTGGATAAAAATATGAGATCTTCAAAAGAGATAAAAACAAAGGATGTTTTTGCGTCTCATATCATATCCTTTTTTTTATTATAATGATTATTGGCTGGCTACATCATATTTATATTGTATCATTTCATATATCACCCTCTCGCAGAAAAACCACATCACAACAGTGCACATCATGATGAGTTGATGATGGCGTCCTACATTTCAAGGCTCTATCCCGGATGTGAAAAAATAAAAAACGAAACATTTCATGCTCTTATCGTGTCTTTCTAGATTTTGCCTATTGCCCTAACGTGAAGTTAGACTTTGCCTGCAACATCTCACTCTGTTTAGTAGAGACTGATTCAAATCATATTTCAAATGTTGTTTTTTAAATCGTCAGATTTAAGGCGTATGCCTAAATGAAAGTGGAAGTGATGATGTTTTATTCTTTATTTGTGTGGAGGAGTCTTGTCTGACTGTTTGCTCTAATGCGTTTTTATAAAAATCTGTGCATCACTTCTGATTCATGATAAGACAGTTTTAGAAATGGATGCTTTTCTGTCCATGTCAAACCATAAGTTTACTGCCACTGCCGCATCGTCATAATCTCAATACATAAAATACGTCGATCTATTCTCGCCTCCTGCCCAGGATGATTATGATTATGGTATAACATGTTTTGCTGATGTTTGATTGGATATGCATATTTGTCTGTTTACATTAACATTCTTCTTTATGAAAAAACACTAAGGATAATGGATAATGATCCATGATAATGTCCTAACTAATGGCTTTGTACATAGTTACGTTATAAAGAAGCATAATCATACACCATAATCATGATTAAGTGTTCGAGTCAAGCACAATAATACTGAAAATACTCAACTCATTCTACCTATACTACAATTTCAATGCGATACTCGCTCCTCGTCTATCATAAAAGTGTTCTAATCATTTTCAAATCAACTCATTAGTTTCATTATTATGCAAGAAAACATAAATATCGCAGGTAGGTATATGAAGTGAATACCTACACATGTCCATTTTTTATGTTTGTCTGCATTCGAGACTTTACAGGAGTGGGAGTAGTGTTGTAGTAGTCACTGCATATTTTACACTTTTTTATTACAATATCTGTTTCCATTTTTATAAAGAAAAACTATTTTGTTTTCATATAAAAATCCCATTACAATACGTATTAACTTCCGATTTGCAACAGCACAGCAGGCTCAATTTTTATTCAAGTTTTATGGATTTTCGCACATAAAACCCGTCGAGTTCCCATTAAATTTAGCTCAGGTCAGTAATATAATTTCTGCTATCAACGCAATCATAATTACAATTAATTCAATATAGGTAGTCTCATAAAATTATCCAGAAGAATTCGGTACGTGTAGTATAAAATTCATAATAAATGCTGTGCTCATTCTAACGTTCATTTTCCCTTAACAGAAAACTATTTTATCACATTATATCATATTCATGATCCTTCCTCAAACTTGTCGCAATTCGAGGAAAGGAGAAAAACATGGCTTTAAAGCGGAATAGTCTTTTTCTTATCTGATTTGAGAGGAACTAATAAAGAAGCTCGTAACTTAAGTCAAGTCAGAGAGTTACGTAAGCACTCTCGCTTTTGTTTATCCTAGATTTCCGACAGTTGGATTGGCATATTTGCCGACATTGCACTTAGGTACTTACCTAAAAGGATATGATGGGGTGACGATGATATGGCTCGAGAGTTATTTTTTTCAAAAGGCTCCCTACCGACGGAACTGTTTAGTCAGTTATTGTTAATAATTACTTGATTACTTTTTAAGGCAAGTGCAAAACTTAAAATTAAGAACAAAAATTTCAAAAAAGGAAAATGGCCAGGTACAAGATGCAAAACCGTTCTCAAACAAAAAACTCAGAATTTCAAGACGGAATATCAATCCTGTCTAACTTCTAATTAACTCTCGGAGCAAACAATATAATCATAATGTTTTGCGATTTAAAAAAAGGAACAATTCATATTTTATAATTATAGCTATGCCCAGTCTTGCTAAACACGTTGACCCAGATGGGATATCATAAAGTTAATAATGTGTTAATTCCTACTTTTACGATTAGCCTACTGTAGTGTAGTTAACTTGATCATCACATCGAGTTAATTTTTAACTGTGTCTGTTGTGCAATAATAACAGTAATAATGCTCACAATTAGAGAGAGCCGTGTTGACAGTAAAATTTTAAACTTTATTGTAAAATGCGTAGCCATTTATGGCCTTCCATAACATTTTTAAAAAATCGCAATTAAAATGTACACCTACTTACCTAACTACACATTTAATTGTACAGTTAATTTTTTCTCGAAAAAATATAACAAGGAGAGAACAAATCCTAATTTTTCTACGCACAAAAAACCAAATTCCCTTTAACAAGAAAACATCATATCAATTATAATTTATTATTAGCTAAGCATCATCAACGATTGTCATTAATAATTTTTTTGAAAAATATATTGTGTCTATTGTTGTTTTACGAGACACATATATGACGGGAGAATTGATTGTAACTGCTGATTATTTATTTTTATTTTATCGCATTGTTCATCCCCAGGCCATATTTCATTATCTTCCAACAAAACAGCATACTATCTTTCTACTCATGAAAATAAGGAGGGAAAAGATATTTACATTGTTCCCTAACTTTATAGAGTACAAACATAAGAATATCATTCCTCCAATCTGAAATGGAATTTTTAAAGTGCGCTTTAAAAACAATAAAAAACGATACACCGTTTTGCCATATTCTTAGTAGGTTTGAAGGTGTCGGTCACTAAATAGATAACGAGACTTAATGGACTCCTGGCGTACCCAACCTAATGAGTCCAAAACGTTGACTATATGACAGTAACGTTGTTGATGATGAGAATGAATCAGTGAATCCATTAAATAATTTTTTTCTTGTTGCGTAAGTTTTTTTTTATATAAAAGTTATAATAATAATGAATGATGACGATTCATCTTCTTCGAAGAAGAATGCGCGGCCTTTTTTCTGTCCCATCCCATCCCGTCATCATCAAAAAATATATATGCCAGATAAAAATTCTACTTATTTATTTAAAACAGCACTTTAGTTACTTTCAATCTCATTTAAGTGAAGTGAAAAATGCAGATTGGATTGTGGAATTTTTCTTGCAAAAGTTCCCATCATTTTTAAGTAGCCTCCTTTTGTTAGGGCCCCTTATATTCATTTATGCAAAATGCATACCATACCTATGTAGTCCCTTATCCCTCTTATTACTTTTAGCCGGCCAAGTCTTTATATAAGAATGCGCGGCATTGCATATATTATAATGCATATATTGCATATATTGCATATATTGCAGCATTGCATATATTATAATGGTCTAACTTCATCATCCTCATCATCGTCAATCTACTATTTATCTAACACTCTCGTTGAAAATTTCCCTTCGTGTAAAGAAGGTGTAAATTAGTGTGTGCCTCAATTTCCAATCTCACAGCTCTTACGCACCATTCCTCCGCGATTCACTCCGACAACGCAAGAAAACGTGACGGAGGAGAGTATATACCTAAGCGATTTTAAAAATAATTGAGGTGAATGATATAACGCTGATGATGTTGATGTTGACGGGATGAGACAACAAACCAAACTCATTTTTTATTAGATTTATTCGTTTTTTAGTCCTTCAATCTTATTCTCTTAATGTGGATGACAGTTTGGCAGAGGACCGCGGGTAAAAAAATCTATGAAGTTAATGCGTTTCAATTGAATCTCCATCCCCATTCCTGTTAGAAAAGATAAACGCTGCTTTTATCTTCATTAAATACAAAAAACACTGAAGCATCATCATCGCTTATAAATCAAACTCGAAGAATAAATCATTTCATTCTTGTAAGGTCTCATCGCATCGGTTTTTATATGCTTTTGTATCATCATCAGTCATTTGGTGTGGTTTTTCGTTTACACGATCAAGAAAAAATTGATATGCGTGGTCATCCTCAATTCGAAACATTTATTCTGTGTATATTGCATACATTACGTAACAGATAAAAAATTAAATGTTGAAAAAATAGGGAATAAGATAGCCTCGAGCTGAAATACATGTATTTTTTAGATGAATTACTCTCTTTGTCTTCTAAAGTTGAGAAAGAGTATGAAGTAGAGTGAAAAAATGGGGGGAAAATTTCTAAAATTTCAAAAGTAAAATCTATGGAGGAGCTAGCATCGAAGTAGACATTGGTCAGCCTTTAAATCCCCAAAGTAATGATGTGATGTGCCAAGTGTACATGAAATGGGTGGATGCATGATTGCATACCTGTGCCTACAAAAAATAACTTTATGGAAGACTGAAAGAGCTTTCGGTTCTATTCTTCAGTCTTCATCATTTTGTATCAATGTCATTCAGTCGGTGGGGCCTATACGAAATTAGTGACATTTCTGAAAAAAGAAAGGTCTTTCAAGTGCTTTAGAAGGTGGGCGTGTGGCTACACAATGAATGAACTAGATCATATATACTTCGACAATAATCCAATCGAGGCGGTTGCTAATTTATTTGCCAGCGAGGGAGAAAAAAATAAATAATCGAAGGAGACTTTAATATTGTCTTAATATTTTTTTCTGCTTCTTCGTCTTAAGCATAATGATTAGGGATGGTGAAGACGTTGGCTAATGATAGCTTAAAGTGAAGGCGAAGGCGGTTTTGGGTTGTAGGTTTCTTTCAAAAGATGCATTATTTTGCAACGTGTGCAGCAGCAGTAGCAAGGACAACGCTTCAACGGTTTTGTCTTTTACGCTTGCGCTTGAGTGATAAAGAATGAAGATCAGGTCAATATCATATAGGACTCAAGTAAAGCCTATTCAGAAATCAGAAGTTCGCTCGTAGTCAACGTGTCATATATAATAACGTTGAGATGTTCAGATGGATAATTTATTTATGTACTCAATATCGTTCACCTAAACAGAAAATATATAAATATTCAACATAATTTCAATTTGCAAAAATGCATAGTACTTGCATGAGTCCTCACTTTGCAGTCAACGTTTTCAAGCTATTGGAAATCCCAAAGATGGTTGATACCTCTTCACTACTTGGTTGATGATCTTGATTTGATATTTACAAACAGTAATGAAAAAGGATTGCCGGATTTTGTACTCCTGTCATGTAACAGCCAGAGCTAGAGTCACTTTGTGCCCATTTCAATTCATTCGTATTATTCATGAAATTGATAATGATGAATATATGATGAGCCATGTGTATTATAAAGATATCGTGCAATTAGAAATGCATGTCACTCTCCATTTGAACTCCCATTCATTTTCGTCCGTACATAATAGAAATATGATAATAATGAATATGAATGATTGAAACTGAATCAAAGGAAGATGAGTCATGACTCATGGGTTTCTTCAAGAAGATGACCAGCTTTTCTATGTTTGTTTTTCTTCGTAAGGTACATTTTTTTTGTATGGGAGAACACAACCAGTTGAATTTGAAGTCTAATGTGTGTGAACTTCTGGCTTCTCAGCCGAGCTTATAAACACGTAATTAGTCATCGTATTATCATCATTAAAGCTGAGTATAGAGAAGCTACAACCGTTTGATATGGTGGAGGTGGAATGAATTATATTTTATCTCGGGAATTCTTGGAGAGCCGGATGTCCAATTTTGCTTCCCATTCCATCCCAATCCACATTAAAATAATAAGCATGTTATCTTTTATAAGGTCAAGCTGAAGGATAGGTTGTGTTACGTCACCATATTTAAAAAAAATCCCCAGTCTACCAACGTCGCAGCAGTTCTGAATAGTACGATATGATAAGGAAAATGATGAGAATAACAAGTCATAATAAAAATATACGTTATGTGTCAGAAATTTTGGACTACCCTGGAAAATAATTGTGAAAGAAAAATACTAAATTACGGATAGGGAGGACGCGTAATCAATCCCCGATCGCCCTCACCGATAAAGCAGTTTTATAAATTATTGGAGCACTTTTTGCTTTTGTTTCTTTCTAGCTTGCCATTGAGGGCAATGCTAGCCAAAAGTCACAATAATTTTAATCGATAAAGATCAATTGTCTTTAATCAAGCGAGGTTAGCTTGCTTTTATCCATTGGGCAAATCTTAAAAACTCAATGGACGGTTTCTTTACTGGATTGGAAGCATTAATCAACTGGGAAGTTGTGGGAAATTAGTTTGTCAGATTGGTTTATTAATTAGATCAACATCCTAATCAGTAATCAAGATATCCTATTTATGTTTTACTCTTCATGCCCAACACGGTAGCGATGTAAATGAACTTATTAAAACAGTCACGTACGAACATCCACAAAAAAAAGAAATTAGCTCTGTTTGTTTTCGTTTGATAATGGCAGGGAGCTGAGCTGATTAATAAATGGTTGCTAATTATATCAGCTATTTATTACTAGACAGTTTGTGCGATCATGAATGCGATTGGATGCGACCATGAATATTGGGATGTTGATCATCATCATCATTTATCATTATCAACATTGTTAATTTAGAAAAGATGATCAAGTCCAACTAGCGTTTGTAATTCTGCCTGGGTGATGAAGGTGGCACAGCGGCAATCACCAAACAAAGGATGAAATTACTTGTCTTTAATTTACAAATTAAAAGATATTTTTGTACTTTGCGATTAAAAAAAGCTGTATTAGCTTTTGTTTTTAGATCGAATCAAAAGATTTCTTCAACCAGAAAAGGTTACATGATTTCTTTTAATTTTGACCTTTGAACAAAATGGAAAACGACAGGTTTATCCGTTTCATCAACCAATTTTGTGGCTTTGTCTGTCAATGTAAATTAGGGACATCACATTACAAAAAAATATCTGAATTTTGTACGAAAACTAACGCCCAATTATCGCGTGCTTCCGCAATGTCATGTTCTCCCTAATTCCACAAAAATACATTCATTTCATTGACAGGATACAAGAATCGATTCGCTTGATTTGAGGAGGTCATTGGTCACGATGACATAATTTATAGCATCTACTGTTCATCTCTCATCATCATCATATCAGTATCAAGAAGACAAAAATGGCGTTACTTCATTCTATTCCTAAATTTTGGAGTGTCATAATTAACACGATATACCAGATTTTCCAAGAAAAACGGACATCTCTTGAAATCCCATTATCTTACTCAATTCAAAACGTTAATCTCCCGACAATAAGGAATTTTAAACTCCTTATATGTCGGAAGACTAAACTTCTGACTGTTAGCCTTTTCATTTCAAATCATTGAATAACATCGTCGCTAAAACCGCAAACACGGATGTTTTTTTAATGTCACGAGGAATTTCATTTCAGGGGCACGTGTCCCATCTAAAGTTAAAACGGTAAAATTTTCCGTATCATAAATGATGGATAATGGAAACCCTTGATTGAAGACACCTGCCCCACCGAGAAACCCCGACAAAATCGTTATTTATGCAAAAGCATAAAATGTGCAGAAATTCATGTAGGTAAGGTAATGCAAGAAAAATGAACTTGGTAGGTAATTTTTTCTCTTTGCCATCCGCCGGAATTTTTACTTCATTTTCAAAAACATCTAAAACCAGTCTGGCAAAAGTTCAACTCTAATTGACTGGACTCTTCTAAAGTACATGACTGCAAAAAAAATCCTTTATTGTACCTACATATTTGACTAACACTCTTGCAATTTGCAATCAAAGCTATGATACCTTCGAATCCTCCGATGAAACCAAGAACGCGTGTCAGTCCCATTAATTTTTTCTCACATCCGCAATAATTTCGATTGTAAAATTGCCTCAGACAATCCAACCCAGATTTAAAAAAAACAAATTCACTTTTATCTATTGGGAAACTTGTTCAACCTGCTGTAGATCAGGTTTCGAATGGGATATCCTATAGATTATAATTTTTCATCGATGGACTATCACTATCAACTGTTTGCACTGATGCATTGATAGCCTTTCGAGTCAGCTATTTGACATGCACCACTTGCTGAAAAAGCCAATAAACAGTTCATATCTGCAATCCCTGACTCACGGCCAGGTATATTTTTGCCCCTTTCGGTATATTTCTGGTATAGCCCCGGATATCAGCACAATACCGCGCGAAAATATATTCAAAACGGGCTGGCTAGGCATGTCGCAATATACCAGATGCAGGTATTTGCCTGTTGAAATATATTTATGAATGCGTGCATATGCCGACTGCAAGCATACAATACCCAAACCAAAACATGAGAAGTGTGCATACGTTATGATTTAGTTCTAGCTCACCCTTAGTTTTCATTTTTGTAACAAACAGTTAGTTTTGTGTTCTAGTGTTGTAAATATAAAGTAGTCTTCATCAATCACAATGAGTAAACCGTGTACCTTACAAAATCGTGCACAGTGAGCCAGTAGATCTTTGCAGTAGATAGGTAGGATATTATATTGCGTCCGCAGTTTTTTGACGATTTATTTCTGGTGGTGTTCAATTAGTAATAGTGCTTTAGATTGATATTAACTGACCGTTTTTTATAAATTAACTTCTGTACACATGTGCCAAGCTATAGTCAGGTAGGTACAATGTAATGGATATCTCACCATATTTTAAGATTAGTACTGACTAAGAAACGGTTAGAATTTGTAATTTATTTTTGTTGTTAAATATTATTGTAATTATTAATGGAGATATTTTACATTATGTCAATACACACTTCAACGGTTTGTATTTGTCGAATGGAAAAAGTATGTTTCCACGCTGAGAACAGTGCAGTGACCAAGTAAATATTTTACGTAACAACGATAAAACAATGTCAAATTGTTGAAACTGTCCATTGTTTTGATTTTAGTGATAATTTTTACCTTTAAATTTGTACTGAGAGAGCAATGAGGGGAGTCGAAGGTTAAAATATTAGCTACTCGTTCCGTTAATATTTTTAGTGAGGGACCAAGGACCAAGCTAAATGATTAGTGTTTGGTGTTGCATTCGTGATACGTTGGAATGTAGTTAATAATAATTTTCAAATATTATATGAAATCAAATCATAACTAGAAAAATAGTAGTATCTGTGAAGGAAGTGCAGATGTGTATCTTTTTGTTAACCATGATGAATTACGATTAAATATTTAAGGGATTTTATATATAAAACTGAAATATATTATGTAGAATCAGCTTTGTCAGTGATATTTTCTCAGTAAATATATTATGTAGGTAATGTACAAGATATAAGGAATTATGAAAATTGCGGATGAAGCGTTAAAAGTGTCGCGTTAAATACTAATTTTGTTTTCATGAATTGTTTTAATCAAATGATGTGTTTGTTCTCAATAAAGAACTCGAACAGTTTTACTTCTACTTTATGGAACGTACGTACGTACTCAAGTCTGGACTTATTTTTATTTTCCACTTTACAAAAACCATAAAACTTCACATATGAAAATGCTTGGAATCTTTTTATTCTATTCTCCAGAATGAATCATGCTCATGGCACAGGACCACCTCGGTTGCAGATTACGTGAGGCGATTACGAGATGGTAATTGAACTGATTTGATAATAGGCAGTTTAGTGTTTTGCTTGAGGTTTTTTTTTCTGACAGAGAAGTAGTTAATTTGGTCTCCTGATTGTCCTGCCCATTCCAATATGCTGAATTTGTGAATGGAATTTTGTCTAGAAACCTCTTCTCACTTCTTGAGGTCCTCCTCATTCGAAACAAGAAGTGCAGCATAGCATAATGCATAATAATAAGCAAGCAGAGTTGAATACAGAACAGAGCCATGAATGGTTTGCTTGTTTCCACTTGTTCATAGATAGGAAACAACAACAAATTAACACTCAACCCTAACACATCCTCCTATATCTAATCTACAGAAGACCCAAAGGTTGATGCAGTCACATCAGCAGACCCATTACCATTATCATGTTGCCACCGTCAGTCCGTCTGATTGAAGCAGACAAATAAGACTATTTTTGATTTGTCACTGCCTGTCAAGAAGTTTAATTTCTTCAGTTTTTTTTTCTTTTTGCAAATCATTTCCAATAATAAAAAGAAAATTAGATACGTTTTATTTGCCTATACACAAAGCGATGGCAGATCCCGCCCCGGTTTCCGCTCAAGATCCCCACAATGTCGACTATTGGAACAAGAGGTGGGCGGAACAACGAATTGGCTGGCACAAAAGCCAAATCAATCCAACCCTGATAAAGTACATGGAACTTATGACAGGTCAGCTACTCACGGAAGAACCCCTCTCAGATCCTGTAAAATTTCAGGAGAACTCAAAAAAGACATGGTTTGTTCCGCTCTGTGGGAAATCTCTAGACATTCCTTACTTGCTCAGTCAAGGATTCCGGGTTTTTGGGATAGAAGCAGTGAAGTTGGCTATTGAAACTCTTAACTCGGAACATTCCCTGGGCATGGTATATGATGAAGAAACGAGCGTGTTCACTGGCGCAGGTGGAAGATTGCAGATTTATGTAGGGGATTTATTTGCTTGCCCCGTGGAGAAATTCGGACCCTATGACTATATCTGGGACAGGGGATCATTTATCGCAGTGGAGTACCCGTTCCGGAAAAAATACTCAGAAAAGATGCAGAGAGCATTGAAGAATGCGGATGGTTCCTGTAAGTAAAAAGCTGTAAAGTTTTGATAAAAATTATTCCGAAATTTTAGTTGTTGAAATGAAATGTATGAATGACATTTAAATTTTGTTGCAGGGTACAACTTCAATTATCTGCTGGAATCTTTGGTGTATGATAAGACAAAGTTTGAAGGTACCGATGTTTGAATCTATGCAAATTAATGTGTAGATTGTTGGGATAAATGCAGAGCAAAATCTGATTGGATGTTACGGTTTTTAAATTGTTCGTTTGTAGGACCACCGAGAAGTGTGACCGATGAGGATATGCAAGAGTTCTATGCAACATGGGCCAATTTCCGCTTACTTGTCGATACGCCAATGTCGGAAGGTAGTACAGCCTATAAGGCTCTTAACGGGGAGGGTTCATCACGCATATATCACATTACCCCAAAATAGTTTTGAAGTGAGGTTCTCAGTCTTCCTGATGCTTTATAATCAATCATTCTTACTACAATTAGATTAATGGTTCATATAAACTTTCCTGTGCAGCTAGTAAAATCTCAAATATTTAATTATTTATTTATAAATACATAATACATTTATGATACATTCCTCAAGAATCTGCATCTGAATTTGTGTTTACTTTTTTGCGTATAATTTCGTTTGTTAAATTGTAAAAATAAATTTAAATAGAAAATACACTCAATACATATGACAGCTGAAATATAAAATTTGGGTACCTATTTTAAGTAGTCGTTTTATTAACTGGGACAGAAAACCTTCCTGATAACCCTTGAGATAGCATTCGTGCTAACTCACTGCCCAACGCCATACTCGTCATATTTGACATGACTGACATGATAACTGGCTTACGCATCGAGAACTGGAAGAGTCCAGGGGGTCGCGTCACTTGAAATGCGATGATAAATGGGCTTCTCTTTGACCTCGACAACTTATCAACTGGTTCAAAGAAAATTGATTGCTTAGATAATCGCGACTTCAGTCTTTAATAATGCTTTATGATCAACAAGACTTAATGAATAAAACAGGATATATAATTTTTTGAAAACATACCCAAGGAAGGAGGTTTAGATAAACCGGAAGTTGACGTTGTGTATCCAAATGAGAAGCAACTAAACAAGACGAGGAAAAGCAGTGAAAAACTGTCCTTAGGCCTTATGAACTTCATCTTTTGAAAGTTAATTGCACGGTTTAATTAGACTAAAGAATCATTACAGCATAAAACAACTTATTTGGAAACTCAGTTTTAGGAACATTTACAGTAATATTGTCCTTGTGCCGTACGCTGCTCTCTACACAGAGGCGAAAATTGAACTCTAATCCAAAAGCCAAGGTTCATTCTGTCGCGGCGTTTGACTGTACTTTCCTATCAAGTTGTTTGAGAGAAGAGTTCTTTGTAGTTTCGAACAATCACTATGTTTATCCGAGCCTATTTCATGCACACAGTTGAAGTTTAGTATTACCCCACCCATTTAGTTAATGATACATAGGTATATGGGTTAATCGTAATTCGTAATATATCTTCGCATTACTAATTTTTAAATCATTTTATCTAACGGTACCGAACGTCAGTCTATTTGAATGTTCTAGTATAGCACCACCCGAAAATCAAGTTCAACGCTCTGTGAGTGCCTCTGTTTGTTCTACTTTCTCCGTAAATACACCACAGGCTTCTATTTCATTGTTGAGTCTTGTCATCCGAATGTGCTTAAAAAGGCATTAGTCACTTCCGTGAATAACTACAAATGAAATATGAAGTGTTGTAGATTTTCGAAGCATGAGAGAGAAATACGGGGTGATTGGCATACTGAAATTATTTCGATACGCAATGTCAACGTCAATTATCCGTGGGCCAAAAAATACCTCCAAAATTTACGCATCAATTCGTGCAGTACGCGACGATTCTATTTTAGGAACTAGAAACAGCGCAGCGGCACCCGTCTTGATTGTATTATTGTGAGTCAACTACAGGATAATTTTCTCAATCCGATTCATCAGGTAAATTCGGTATTTTACTGCATTTTTGGAGGTTCTCCGTTTTCTCGTATATGCGTATTTAAACCGGGCAAATTGAAATTGAGTTCTCAATGACATAAAGGAGTTCAAAAACTTCAGTGGGTACTTTCTTCTATCCCCTTCTTGACACATGGAAAGGGACTCAAATATGAAACATAATGAAATGATGACGAAATGTGTTTCCCACTTGATTTCTCTTGAATAAAATTATACCATGATTAGCATTTATTTTTCTTTACAAGCTACAATATTACAACTGCTGTCATACAACTTGATGAGTAGAATTGTGTCGGGAATAAATACTTAAGAGCGAGGAGTTACGAAGACATAAGAAAGGTTATTGAGTATGGGAAAGTTTATTGGGAAAGCCTTAAAATTGATATGACACGTTAGGAGGTTTTTTTAGTCCTTTAGTTCAGTTGCCAATTCTTTTTCAGTATTTTTAGTACTTTCCAGATTGTTCTTTATTTCAACCCTGTTACTTGTAGCTGGTATCTCCGTTATTACTAATTGCGGCTGGTCTTTAACAACGAGACTTATTTGCTTCATTTCATTTTGTACATCCACAACTCCATGATGAAGCGACAAGTGGCCATTAGGATTCCAATAGCAGAAAGTAAAAAGACTCCCCCAAACTGTGACAAAATGAGCTTTTGGGGACCTTCATCCCTATCATAGGTGACTTCCGTTTTGTTTATAGAAGTTTCCCAGGCCTTCCTTTCCCTCTTGATGAATTCCTGGTCCAACTGAAGCCATTTAATGGTCAAGCCCATTTGCAAAGCAGAATCGATGGTCCAGTCCATGTGATGCTTGAATATTGCTCGCTTCTCGTAGGTCTAACATAAATGCAAATATAGGTTTGAAATAACTATGATTCATTTCTAATGCTTTCTTCATTATTATGCAAACTGTTTTAAATAACAAACTTACAAAACCATCTTTAATGAAAATGATGGTGTCCTGTGACTGAACTAGTGGAGCATAGCCGAACCTGTCAGACACGTTTCTCGCCTGTGCATAAATATTTATACCCTCCCAAATTATGCAGCTTGCATCTTCCGTCATCGCTTTTATCAGGCATAGTTCCGGTTCTCCGATCATTTCCAATTTGTGATACAGCGTTTGAAATACCGGGTCCGTTGAGGATGACATGACATCATAGGCCGCTCCCACTGTCGTTCCACATTACCACATTAAAAACACATCCAACATTTGATAAATAATTAATGTTATTAAAAAAAACCTTCGTCTCACCTTTCCCCACATTGTTCAAAATAACCTTGAAGTTTGAGTAAGCCAATTCCTCGAAAGTCGTAGGAATCCAGGTATCAACGGGGAAAGCAATTAAGGACACAAGCTTCCCTCTGTAAGCAGTGGACGTGACCAATGAAAACAAAAGCCAGAAAGTGCATAGCATCCGGATGGAATGAGATTGCACAGGCCCATCCCTGTCCTGCTCCATGAAAGTTGTAAAAATGTAGGTAAACATGTGGCCATAAGTCCATTTCTTTTTCTTGGCTTCCGGATCCGTTCCACCTTCAGTGATAAGCTTTAGGCTCAAGGTTACCACAAAAAGAGACACAAAAAACAAGCCCCACATGAGAGGAGTAAACGGCCAGAATATGGCGTAAGGAGAGTAAAAGTTCCAAGGCTTGTGTGTCATGAAAAAGACCCACTCATAGGAGAGAACAGCAGAAAATCCGAAAAAGGCATGTCGGCTGTAAATTGCCAATTAATTAATTCAATTACTTAATTTCTTTATAACTTATAATAGTTTAGGTACTTGTCTCACAAAAGTACCTGTAGGTAGTCCCCACGATTACTGCGATATCCGCTCTGTCATACAGCAAGTCTCCCGCTGCCCCAACCTGCGAAATAAAAAAGATGACATATTTGCAGATTGTAGCAATTTGTCTGATTGTTTATACGATATTTAATGGCTCTGAATATTTTGTTTTGTAAACAACTGACCCATGTTCCATTAGCCAGAGGTTTCCCTGTCGCTTTCTCGAATGAGCTCCAGAACATGTGATAGGTAAAATTGAACTTCCGGATGGCCTCGTCCAGCCACCACTTATAAAACCCCCGTTTTGGGTGAAATGATCCATCCCTCCATTCCATTTCAAAGCGATACTTAACGTTGGGCACGGTTATCCGGAATTTTTTCGTGTTGAAATTAATCGTCATGTCTGGAAACAACTCGGCGGGGGTTAGAGCGCTATCTTCCCTTTCAGAGCTATCAAAATATCTCAAAACCTTCAGAACGGGATCTCCATTATTCGCATAGAAATCCGACGTCTTGCACTCCACTATTGTCTTATGTTCCAACTGGCGCTGCAATTGAGTATCCTGAAGGTACAGAGCCAGTTTGTATTTAATTTTCTCCCCAAATTTTGCCGAAAGCAGGATCTCATCCGCAAGAGATGAGCTAGTCGTAATAAAAATAAAATAATCTTCGTCCTTCTGAATGACAGGGCCGTATCGGGGTGTCACCGTATCAAAAAGCCAAGGTTCCATACTGAACCCCTCCCATCTATTGAAGAAGAAAATGCCCAAAGCACAGTGACTTGCTGCGTAGCGATGTATGTCATCATGCCGAGGATACGTAACGTTTACGGCAAATAATCGGAGCGTTCTGGCACCTGAAGATGGCTGACTAAGCTTTAAGGTATCGAGATCGTAAGGTGATATAAGATCATTTCTATCACTTCCATGAAGGTAGAGTAGCTCGCAGCCTTCGAAGCTCTGGAGTATTTGCAGAAGAGTATAAAAAATTGCTTGTTGGGATGCAGAGATTTTCGAGTTTTCATAATAACTGCTCAGGCTGGTTTGGCGTTTTGCTTCATTTTTATAAAAAGTTGAAAGAAAAATTAACAGAAAAATTAGAATGTAATGAAAACTCAGAATTCTAACTTCCATCGCCGGCCTTCTGACTAGATTTCTCCTTTCTTACGAATACAGTTAAAAAGATACAAATACATTCGATAAAGTGTCAGGTAGGAAATAATGAACCTTAAGAAGAACATGACGCTTCTTTCCTTCACTCCTGGGGAATGGCCTTGTCATAGCTGCTTAGCCTACATACGACCTTGAGCTTGGTTCCCCTAATTCATGGGGTAACTCCGCTTTTGTCTTTGTCCATTTATATTTAAAGAATAAATCCTCCGCCAATTTACTCTTAGGTATTTTGTAAGCGTACGCTAGAATCACCGATAATCTCTTTCAGTCAGTCGCTTGTATTGTATCATGTTAAATTTTTATTCTTTCATCAATCCACACCACACTGCTCTCCCGCATTCATCATCATCACTATCACACACCATTTTGATAATGACGATATTGACTTGACAGCCTAGTTTTACAAGAATATTTATGCTTCTGCTTAACAAACCAATTATCGGTAAGTAGGTATGTATAATTTTGCACTTAATTGCAGTGTTAACTTCAATAAACAACCTGTCTCAAATACACGAACATTCTGTGCTTATTACTGAAACGCTGGAGATTTTGATATGAGGATATTAAGCAAGACGGGTATGAAAATCGGTCTTTTCGATTGATATGAGTTCTCCATCACCTGTATTGGAGCCTGTGGCATTTAAAAAAAATACACGGTCTGTTGCAGCGAATACGCTTATACAGATACCCTGCTTTCACTTGCTGCCTACCCCAACCGTTTAACTTTCACATTTGATTATGGATTGGCGGTATCGGAAATCATAAAAATGCTCCTTCATACCTCCAGTCATGTGTTAAGCCAAAGTAAAAAGTCTCGTCATGAATAAGATTTTCCGCACTGCTTCTTAGAATTTGTATGACATAATGGAACACGTAGTACGAAAAAAGTGACAATTTACATTTTTAAATCGTATTTACAACAAACTATTCCAAACAGCCGAACCGTCAGGTCCGAATTTGCCTTCATGGTTATTTTAATTTTCAAGCCGATTTCCAAACTACACGAATATTACTAATTTTGAGCTACCATTTTAAACTTGTTATTCAAAAAAGTGTTTCTGATGTTTTTTTTTCGTCTTAAAATGGACATATTTATATGTATTTTAATATTCCATATTATGTATGTAATGTAATTGCCAGTTTTAAGAGTACACATACAAATAATGCATAATGATGATGTCAAGTGAATGCTATAAAAACAGCTTTAGATGTCATCATCCATGATGCCACAATGACTTGCGCTTGTCGGTGAAAGTAAAGCAACTTACTTATGTATAAGCCGCGGAAAAGCCCTAAAAAACCTTTTTTGTTTGCGAGCAGATAACTGTAGGCTTTCACTTGATAAACACGTTTCATGACATTGGGAGTATTTGAACCAAGTTTTAAAAAACCTTTTTTCACCTTTTTTGGGGGTTAGGACCTTTTTTGCCTTTTTCGACCTTTTTGAACC
>JAQGAI010000056.1:0-30796 GCA_034696905.1 Lepidocyrtus violaceus | reverse complement strand
CCCATGATAATTTTCCATAAGATATAAATAGAACACAAGCATATAAAAAGGCTATCCCTGATACAGATACAGGTTACACGGTTGTTACTTCCTCATTTGTTTTCTTTTAATTAACCCAAAACATCCTGTTAATTATAAAGTTCCACTGACACTTCCTTTCACGCATAATTGGATATTGATGACACCTAAAGAATACGATTACTTACACATATTTTATATCTCAGGTTGCATAATTCCGTTGACACATTTGACAAGCCCTGAATGATAAATGGAATTTAATGCCTGGCCATGATGATCATTATTCTCTTGATGCCACCTACATACTTACTATGTACGCAGTGTCAATAGAAAAATGTAATTATTAAAGAGGGAATAGAGAGAACAGTATAAATAACGGTCTGCCGTCCGCGTCCAAAGAAGGATAAAATTAATGGGACTCTCCCCTCATGATATTATAGGTGAAGTGCCAAACATTCCATCCATCCGTGTAGCCTCTACTATCTTACTGCTCAACACCCGGGAAAAAATATATCTAGTGAAATGACTAATTGAACATAGGTTTATATAGATTAATGCATTTTCTCAAGGGGGAAGTTATCTGGGTGTGGTGGCAGGAAACTCCGTAATCCAGCTGTATATGCAACTCATTAGAAGAGTGATGAAAGTTTTTCTCTGCTGCTCTCTCCTTCCTCTCACTCTCCAGCTTCCTATGATGTTTCATGCTGGGTGTTTGCTTTTCTAATTCACACTGGTACTGGTGGTGGTGATGGTGACTGTAGTCAGTCCTAGTTTTTTTTTGTCTGGGACTGTTAGAACTAAAAAAAGTCACACAAAATAAACATTAACACTACTTGCTTAACTCAGCGCTGATATCCAAGCATGAAACCCATTTTTACTTGGCCAATTTTCCCGGTGACTTTTAGCATTATGCATGGAAGAAGGGGAGGCTGCTGCTGCGCTGTGTCGAGATGTAGCGGCAACAGGAAAGCATATTTAGGAAAATTGACTTGATGCCATTGAGAGATCTGTCTGTACACAGGGGTGGGTTCATATTATGCATGTGTGTTTGCAGAAATCAACAAACTTACTTATCTTGACACCAATCTCCCACTTTAATTAATGGACCATGACCCAATACGTAAATGGCAGTAGTGGATATCTACCTATGTGGTATACACTGCTTATGCTTACACATGTGTGTCGGTATTATGTATTGTTGTAAGTTGTAACGGCTAAATTCATATCAAATGTAGCATAGCCATTGGGCAATCACGATGGGGGGAAGAATAGGCTGGCAGATTTATGGAGAAATGGACAGATTAAAACTTTTCATTATGCCTAAATTAAATGTACATGAGCTGGTAAATTAGTTTCTTACAATAATGGTTGCTGTTGCTGCTGTATAAGTAAGTATTAAACTCGTCAAAAGTTAACCATTTGGAATAGGTTAAGCAAATAAGTTAGAATCAACACGAACAAAACACACTCCAGCCCCATCCTACCGCGGGTCCAAACTATTTTTTAATTTCTACCTTAGCGGAAGCATTTTAATAGTGCGGAAAATTGAATGAAAGTAGTGTGAGCATGGATTAGAAAATGTTTTTTTAATTCATGTAGTGTGACAAAGGACAATAAGAAAGCCACGTAATCGAGAATCAGCAAACTAGCTATTTTGAACTGTAGCAAAAGCTTTCTGTTCCCAGTTTCTCTGCATGACAGCTTGTAATAACTGCAGTATAGTAATAACAATGGTGGCACTAACTACATCCATATGCACTGCATATGAACATGCCTTTGTTGCTCCTGATAAGAACACTTTTTTTACAGTGAACAACATCGAACTGCTTTTGTAAATGAGTAGATCACGTGGATTTTTTTAAGTGAGGGAATGTTAGGACTCGAGTGAAATGTTTCCTACTTCCTGCCCCTTTCCATAAAATGTGCACTGGAGAGGAGAGAGAGAGAGAGAGAGTAGAGAAGGTGACTTGGGCCAAGTCGAATTCTTGCAATTTTAGTTTCCCTCCATCTCCAGACCTTTCCTCATACATAAGCATGAAATATCTACTCTACCTACATGTTTTAATAACAGCATTAGCATTAGGTATGAATATGTATAACTGTTCCAGAATGCCCTACTGTGTGTGCACTTATTTTTTGGGGAGAAAGGTGAAGCTGTTAACATCACTCTAAAATCTCAAGGCTGGTTGGCAGGCAAGCATCCGCAGAGTACTAATGTGAAAGTAATATGCTAACATTATCCCATTCTAATGTTTGCATGCATAACAGTATGACATGACATAACATTAGAGGAGAAAGTGGACAAAGAGTTAAATCATACCTACTTACCTAGGTAGGTAGTAGGTAGGTCCTCCATGGAAATGTCAGGAATGAACAAGTCTACCTAATTTATCTCAGCTCCCTATAGTCCATCTTTGTCTTTTCCTTTTTGAAACCCTTTTTATTCAAACTGCTATTAATCCAACAGAATATACATGAAATAATGTTATGTTATAATAAATTGTACAACATATAATTTTATTACTGGCTTACGTAAAACAGTAACGTTCTTGTTGAAGCATACATCTTAAAATTAAGTATTCAGTGCTGTACATCCATTGTCCCAAATTCATCTTGTTTTTGCACGGATTTAGCTTCTTTCCCTAAGCAAGGTATTATAGTTAATCTCGACTGACTCCATTAAAATCGTGTAATGCTAAGATTCATTAAGATTTCATGGAGAAACAAAAGCGCACATCCTCAGGATTTCCAGCAATTTATTTATTTTTTCCTTCCCGTTACATTTCCTCCTTTTTTTACATGTTTGATGATATGCGCCGTTCTCCTTCATACAGATTTATTATTCATCACATTTTACTTGCTCTGCTACTGCTACTAGCACCACTACTGCCTTTCTACTTAAGAAACAAAATATAAAGGGAGGTAAAAATGCTGTTTAAGGCGGTTAAAAAAGTTGCTCCCATTTTTTTAACAATAAAACTTTGGATTATGTAATGCATCAACTCAAGAAGAAGAAGAAAAAATGATGCTTGACTGGGAGTAAGCTTTTCCTTGCCGGCCGAGTTAATATTTACTTGCTAATATAATGCCTTTCCATCAAAAGTTTTAGCAGTTGTACTTTGCAGTTGTTTTATTGTTCTTGCGTAGTAAATTTTGAAGTTTTAATTAATTTTGAGTGAAAATAAAATTCATACGTAAATTCACGCTTCGGGTTGATGCATTAGAGATAAAGCTATATGTGAGTTTAATGTAGCCTTTTCTTGAAAAGTGGCCAGTGTTATATATATGTACCTACTCTACACTACCTACACGATGATGTCATAATGCAATACGTAATGGTGATGATAGTGATACCCTGGTGTAAAATTACTTAAACTATGAGATGGGAATAATAATGCCAAAACTATCCAATACTGCCATGAATCACTGCAATATTGTCTAACAGTTTACTCTCTTACTGATCATAAGCACTAAGCACTGGTAGTTTAAATCTGAAGGCATGCACAGGGTCGAATATATTTGGTAAGTTCTAGTTCAAGCTGACATTCTCCGTTTCCTACACGAAATCAAAAGTGCCCGCTATACTAGATAGACACTCCTATGATGATGGCATTTGAAAATCAAAAAGGAGCGTATTTTTTCAACATTTTCTACAAAATCATATTTGCTGTTAACGAGCCTAGCGGGACTCATTTTCATGTCTAACCTTTCGTGAAAATATTGAAGGTCCATTTTCTCAACTCAAAATATCGATGCGATACAGAATAGTATTTTCTTGTCTTCGAGGCGGACACAACTTTGCTGATTTGAGAGTTTGTTGCAAAAAAACGGTTGATATTTTAGATAGCAAATAGCTACAAATTATAGCATCCAATACCACAAACAGATCCCATTTACTTTGGAAATTTGCGTTAAAAAAAATTAATTTATGTATAAAGTGCTTTTCATGATGACTCCACTTATCGGCCTAATAGTCCCGAACCTTTGTCTCATCCAAGATGGCAGGAGGCGGTAGCGGAAATCCTACCACTTCGTCTTTGTCTATATTTTTAAGATATTGGAAAGCGAACTGTTCTTCAATTAGAGCCACGCACAGCCATATGACAATTTAGAAAACAGCATTGTTTACGGTATGAAGTTGTGGATAAACGGTAAGCTATATGTATATATTTCGATATGTTTATTCCCATAAAAATCTGAGCTCCATCTTATTAAAATTATCTAAATGTGGATCTCCACAGTGAAAATGTTATGCTAAGCATAGAACAGGCCTATGTGTCAGACGACTTATCATCATTATCATTGCAGACAAACCCCATGCTATATATGTTTCTTCCACTTCAAAGTCTGTAGCTCCACTGTTATTTTTCCGTCCCCATCAGCCCCAACATCCCCATCAGCCTTCTCAACTTGAAAATGAATGCTCAACAAGAGAAAGAAATAAGCAAATGAATACGTTTTTTTTAGTTTTTGGTCAGAAGAGAGAGAAAGAGCTTGGCCTGGCCGTGTACATTAGTATTGTATACAAAACGGTAATAAAAAGACTGGCACAGTTCCAGGGACCAGACTTCCACTAATTCCGTGAGGAAAATGGGCCGGCCGGCTCTTATATACAGGAGCATGTGGATTGTGGGTTCAGCTTTTTTTCCCTTTTCCTATTTCCTCCTCATCCATAATAAACTTCAACTCCTTTTCCTCTCATTTCATGCTGACATGGACACATCTTCTTTTCCTAAAGAGAAAAATACAAAATACGAGATAATTTACCATTTCATGTTCACATACATGGCATGCTCATTAAGAAATTCTCCGTCTTCCCTGTGAAGAAGAAAGAACAGAGACTTATAAGCAAATTGGTCAACTTATTGCTACCTAAACTTGACTTCATCATCATCAGTTAGATAAAATGTGGGCTTAAGCTTGCATGTGCGGTTTATTTGGCTCGTATTTCTCTTTCTCTGGTCTCGATTGCAAAAAAAATAAAATAAAACAACACTGGGACTACTACCGACCGAGCATGATTTAACTATCCACATATCATCCACATCAACCATCCACTCGCATGAACGAAATACATTATGATCCAAAACATAAATAGTAACTAACAACTGATGCAGTTGTTTTTTTTTCTGCCGTCTTCTTCTCGTTCTCCGACTATTTTTAAAAGCTCAGTCATAAAAAAATTTCGCGACATTGGCTTAAAGAAATAAGAGCCGGTGGAATATACAAATATTATATACACATGAACAGTGGCAGTATTATTAATAGGGTTATTATTGAAGAAAAAGCTTTCCCCGTCGCTAACTACTGCATCCATATCTTCATAAGTTTTTCATTTCTTGAAATGAAAATGGGGACTCACTTCCTCCGTCTATTTTAGAATTCGTGGAACGGAGCCTGTTGAACTATGAGCCGTTTGTCATAGCCCACTAGACACATATCCTTGTAGTGAGCTCAGTTTTTTTACTAGAAAAATGTGATAACAGGACAGGGTTCAATATTACCATGATGAAAGCTATTTAAAGTAAACATGTACAAGTTATTGAGCATTTTGGAACATGGAATATATACATCTGCCATGCAAAAAAAAAGTGAAGCGAATGACCTATCTGTTTTGTCAACCAATTTTTTGTTAAGAAGCCTCCTCTCAAAACATTTTTGCAGATAGTTTGTATCACCATACACCATTTAGTACGTGTTTCTCCCATCCCATTCATCAAATAATGTGCTTCTTGAAAAGTCGAATTAGGCACGCTGTAAATAGCAGGGAGAAAGAGACGGCGAACAAAATCCATCGGATTTAAATAAAAAGAGAAAATTACTTCATTTGCGTTGGGAGTGTCGATTTAGGAAGGAGTTAGCCATGGAACTTGGGCACATGACATGACGTAGGAAATAGGTAATATCGAATGTCTGACTTTTGTCATTCTGATGGAGCATCATCATCATCACATGTGTGTGGCATTAAGAGACCTTGTAAACAAGGAAATGTCTTGTCCAGTACCAAGAACCGTTGAGCCTTTGTGTGAGCTACCTTTTCTACTTAGGCAAGTCATAAATTCCCTTTTCCGTACACACATCAACCGACCCCAACCCAACCTCCTTTCCTTGAGAGTTTCCTTGTCTTTGATTCCGAAACGCGGTAACTGGGAAAACAAGCCAGTTTTCGATGATACGTTTTACGTCTCCTCCTGGAAGTTCCTGAGACTGGAGGAGATAAAGAATAGTATGAGACCTATTTAAAGCCCAGCCCATAAGGTTATCACTCCGTAGGGAAATCAAAGAATAGAGGTTGTGGGTAAAATGAGAATAATATAATATATATTTATAGATACAAGATATGTGCATGGAAAATTTAGCTCGTGTCGAGGCCCGCTCCTGCTTTCTGCAAGTTTTTTCTTTGCCGAAGTTTTTTTTTACTAGGGAGCATTTTATTTACCACATTCATGTGGAAGGCATATGAGCAAAGTAAAAAAAAGGAATGTGAATTATTCTTCGCTAAAATTCCTGGACAATGAAAAGAGTGAATGAACGAAGGAGCACAAAGAGCAAAGAGTGAATCCAGAAGGAGAAAGTCATATAGGTGATGTGGTGGAGCTTTTTTCCCTCTCTTTCTTCCTGGTTTCGCTTCTGACAACTACTTGATTTTCTTCTTTCAGTCTGTATAAGTCTATATGATCCACTACACTTGTTTATCCCTTGGATGATAGATAGGAAAGTCATGGGAAAATGTAAGCAAAAAAACAATATACTTTCTCTTAGATGGATCATGTTATGCCGGTGGTGAATGTATATATCAGGAAAGATTTCCTTTTTGTATTCATAAAACACACCTACATAATAATATCCATAATCATACACATAAGCCAAGTGCGAATACCTACTACACCTAGCATGGCACAAGCAAGAAGTCAACAATTGCCGGGATTTTATGTATCAAGGAATTTCTCTTTTCTTCTTTCTAGGTATTTTATTGTCCTTCGGGAGTTTTACGAGTTACTATTGAATAGTCTTGATCATATTACCTACAGCAGCACTACCACCTCCCCCCTCAGAAAAAGTCCCGTCGTAGACAAAAAGTTTTTTATGAGCATAATATCGGGACATTACAAAAGTCATACTATTCTTGGGCTCCTTTTCTTCAAATAGTGAAGAAGAAGACTACTTGACACTCCGCAGCTGCATCTCCATCTTTTTTCGAAGACGAAGGTATTGCGTTCTAAATGTAAAAAAAAGTCTTTATCGTTTCGTTGTTCCTTTTTATGTTCATTACGTCATACCATGCACAAAAATAATGCCTTGTATGAAAATACCTTTTTTTATTGTAGTATTATTATTATGATATGCTCATGAGTGAAAGTTAGACACAATCCCTGTCATATATATTGCTGAAGGTTGTACACATGGATGGGGGGATATTATACCTTTTATTGAGGCCGTAGAGGATATGATCCTGATTCTCCAGTGCCTTCGGAAATAGCAATAATAATAATATTCAGAGCATCAAAGAGCATGGTCACACAACACAACCTGACATTTAGTCAGTAGGCCAGGCCTCAACTTTTCTCTTGAACTTCATAATCCGGAGGTATAGGTACACACATACAAGCTTTCGCGTAAGTAATAGCATCAGCTTTCCCTTTAGTGTGTAGAAATATTAGGTTAAAAAAGGAAGCGTGTGCGTGGTCCGCGTGCCCATTTTTCAAAAAAAGAAAGCTGTTTCCTACTAAGGTGGAGTATGTAATAATATGAAAGCGTGCTAGGCTGGGATCTTTCCATTCTTACGATATGGCAAACAAGAGACTTTCCTTTTGACATAAATAACGTTGTGGATAAAAAATATGAGTCTTTTTCCTGTACACTTTCACAGATGCCTGCCTCTGTCTCTCTCCTTTAAAGTGTATGATCTCGATCTGTTATGCTGGCTTTTAAAAATGCATACAGAGTAAATTGACGTTTTGTGAGATCTTGTAAACAACAGATGCCAAGTTTTGTTGAAAAAATGTCAACATGGATATCGCATAAAATAAAGTAAAAATGTGTTGTTTTTTTCATCCGGATATATGTGACCGTTGTCATTGTATGTAACATTTAAGTATCACGGTTGGTTATATATGTCACCACTTTCTGATCTGCTGCGAGCTGTTGTCAGAAGTGGGTGTTTTTCTTCAGCATTACAGATTCCGCAATGAACGCACACATGGCATTGGCGAGTCGTACGTAGTCGTTTCTGAGTCACGTCACGTAAATGAAATTCACGTTCCTTTTTGTCCTGTAAACTATTTATTGGAAGCAAATTTTACTATTCGCCGAAAGTGCCGCGGCTGATTCATCATATGTCAGGGCAGGTTGCTGGGAAAGCTAGTTGGAGAAAAAAAAACATGCATCCAGCAACCTAACAACTGAGATAGGAGATACATTTGTGTAAAAGTAAAAGCTCTGTATGTCTGCATGCTTTTCATAAAATCAATATTGCACCCATTTTCCATATTAGGTTCCGCTGCTTTTTTCTTCATTCATTAATTCTTTTGCAACAAAATTCATGTAAGATAATGACTTGCATACTTTCACTGATGATGAGCCTTGGTTGAAATCCTCAGACGATAGCGAACAAAGAAAAGTTAGCTGAATGCTGCAGAATCTTTAAAGCTCGACATCGTAAATCCTAATTAAGATCATTAAAGCAATCTAGCATGAACAACGGATTTTTCATTTCTTTATGATTGTTAAAAATTGGGAGCCATCTTCTCCGTGTTTGCATCATCAGCGTTCCCATCATACTCCCAAAGGCATCATTCATTACTGTCAGCGTTTCATTCTGGGAAAAGTCGATCTTCTACCCCCAAAAGTAATAACCTGGAAGTATTATACCACGAACACTGATACCATCGGTAATTTTCTACCTGACTTATTTACACGTGCCATTTTTCTTCATGTTCGCCAAAAATTCATTAGGAAAAAAAAAACTTTAAATAAATTGATGCAGCGCAGTTTTTTACTATTTTGGTACAACAAACCTAACCACAAAAGCTAGATAAAAAGTTACACAAAAGTGTGAACAAACGAGCAAATGAACACACCCAAGCAGTAAAAAACCCGAGATTGAATAGGTACAGACTGCAATCTGCAGACTGCAGACAATACAAAAACAATCTGCTACATTTCCAACACACAAAAGGACATCCTTCTGAAAGAAAAACCACCTAAAATGCTCACTGACTACCACTACACACGTTGAAAATACTGACATGACAGTGAGAATGCGAAAAAGTGTGTGAAGCTTGTTTTGACTGCTCACGGTAGTAGAACTTGAAAGGACATAAAAAAACGGAAAGAATTTTTACCATCTACGTTGTTATTTTTCCCTTCCTACCACTTTCCCTTTCTTTTCATTCCTCCTTTTATCTGATGATGAACGAACGGATCCAAACAAAAGGGGAAAAAGCAAAGGAGCAAACTCGTAAAATCCTGTGGTCGACAAGACCGTTCCACTCTCCACTCTTTTGTTGTTCCGCTATACCCTACCCTACCGCCATATTCCATACTTGGTTTCCACTCTCATGGTGGCTTCATTTCATTTCATTTCCAGAGAAATTACCAGTGCGATCGGCGGAGAAGTGCCATGTCATGTTTGCATTATAAAATCCAGAGATAAGTGGAGCAGCGGTAGTCGCGGCTGGTAATGATGCATGTGTGGTATTATGATCATAATAGAGTATGATAAATTGAAGGACTAAAGGAAAATACTAATATAATGTAACAAGGGAACCGCTCGCTCTCGCAAGTGTGGTTAAATCCCTGCATCCAATGTAAGTAATATTAACTACATTAAGTACAGCCATTGTCCATCTGCGTAGCGGGCGTAACTTTTTGGACGGACGTATTTTTTTAAACAATTTCCATTTGTAACCTGCTTACTTTAAGTACCTAACGTTATACAAGTCACAAATTGGTCCGGCATAGGTAATAGTAGGTAGGAAGACGAGCAGACAGGTACGTATTATATTTTAAGAAATGTAGGCCTCTATTAATTATGTATGCAACCCTTCATACATCGATGCGAATATGCTCCAGTCAGTCAAAAAGCGGAATATCGTTTTAGAAAAGAAAGAGCGTAAGTAAGCTCAAGTTTTGGTCGACTTGGCGTTTTCCTGTCAATACTTAGGTAAGTATAAGAAAATGAGCATTTATTGTGCTATGGTGGAAAGGTAGACACCGACGTCATATCATATTCGTCTATTTTTCCTTCATTCGCTAAAACGTTGATGTTGAGAATGGGATGCGATAAAAAAAACTGCTCGAGACAGACAGAAGTTCCGCCCATGCATGTTGTGGGTTGTCTGCGGTCAATCTTGCTGGAGTGAAGTGGAGTGGAGTGTACGTACAGATTTTTTAGTCCGCTCACAATTTCTCTCTCCCGATAAATCAAAGTATAATTGATAAATCCAATACATCATCTCGGATTTTGCGAAAATTGGAAAAAGTGTGCACGTACAAAAGTACGTATACCTACAACACGGAAAGAAATATTTAGGTAGGATTTTTTTTAAAAATACAATAGAGTAGATGAAGGTCCACAGCAGAATTTATCGCAGCGGCTGAGCATAAATATTTCAGCATTGTATTGTAGCTGTGTAAGCAGCAGTGCACTTACCCCATCTTACAAAATGCATGGGTAAATGGGAGATATAAATAATGTATGATGACATTTGGAGCATAGCAGTTACTTCAGGAGATACTACGACAAATGCTTTCTCCTATCTCAAGGGCCACTTATCATTTTCACATTACGAGAGTGAGTGAGTTGAGTTTCCAGCAAAGGATGCTTGTGAACCCAAGGGCCCATCTTATGAATCAAAGTAGGCCATCCTGTTGTGCTCTCCTAAAATTCTTGAACGCAACAATATGCTTTCGTAATACTATATTTTTAGCGAGTTATGTTTTTGATGTAAAATTGACAAACATGATGGGGATGACAAACACCCTTTGAGGATGACTTTTAAAAGCTTGGGGAGAAAGGTGAGATATTATATTGAATCCCAATTCAGCTTTCCAAAAAGGTTTGTCTTTTCATAGGCCTGTGCTAGTCAGGCGGGAATGTACACTTAATTTTCACAGCTCTTTTCAATCTCTCTCAAGGTAATTTAACACTTCAAAGGGGAAATTTCTCGTTAAATCCTTTCAAACTTAAAATAAGTTAGAAGTAAAGCAATATTTTCCCGTTTCCCATTTGAATTAACATATCTTTACCATTTTCATGCAATTCAGCCACGTTTCGCAATAAAAAAAAGAAAGGGACAGGGAGGGAAAGCGGTAGGAACTGAGGAACTTAGTTAGTTTCATTCTACCCGTGGGAACTAAGATTTGTTGATTCAAGATCCCATCAAGTGTCGTTCTGTTTCATTAATTTAAGTTTCTTTCCCACATTACTTTATTAACATGTTATCTTCCTCAGGAATCTCACAGCCATAGCCAGAGCGTTGCCTTTATGGTGGCGGTTAAGTTGGCTAAATTTCATACTTTATTTTCCATCGCATCATGATGATTAAATTACTGTATTGTATTGGGCGGAAATCTTGCAGGCCATAAATGAAACGGCATTTGTTACATGGGTAGGTACATTGCTTTCTCTTTCTTGCTTTCGTCTACCTACATATTTGTTCGTATGGGTAGGTATGTTCCAAGCATTGTGTTGGAGAGAGATAACGCAAGTTATCGTTTTCACGTCATAGTTGTTTCATAACATGAACTCGTTGCATTGAAAATGCATGACTGCAACTTGGAGAAAGTGGGGCTGGAAATCTAATTTGTATAACGTCTAATTTTATGTCTTGTTTCTTCAATGCCTTATTCCCATCCCATCATCATCAATAACGGTATATGTAGCAGTAGTAGCAGTTGTAGTGCTAATACTAGTCACATACAATTCCACTACAATCCGAATATTAATTGCTAGCATTCTCCCAAGCAAAAAGCAAGTGTTCGTATACTCTTGCAATGATTAATTTGCGTAATTGTGTGACATCCGAGAAAGCAAGAGAAAGTGCCACTGTTGCCAAAACAGTCTGCTTGTTCCACTAAGAATCCCACCGTGTTGAACATTCTCCATAATGAGTACCCTAAATGTATACTTTTTTGCTAGAAGAAAGTCGGAGATAAATAGGTATTAATGAGAATGACTAAGAAGTAAAGGAAGGCCTCTTTTGAAGCACCATCCTTTGAATGCCACTCTCAACAAAAGTCTTTTGTTCAACTTTTTCCAAACTAGTGAAGAGTGTGTGAACGGAGCTAGGAGACTTCTGTAGATGCGAATATTGTTCAGGGAGTCAATTAATGCTAAGCCCTATTTCACGTGACATGCTAGCTTTAATAAATTATGACAAACTATCTAATTCCACTACTGTTCCTTGTTGAGAAACTTGATGATCCAGGAAAAGTAACAATAATGCAAAAGATCCAACCTGAGAGTGAAAGTTTTCCTTTGGCTAACAGAGTTCCGTGTTTTCTACTAAAGTTGAGAAGAAGGGCATTTAGTAGTTTATACAATGTCCATAGTCTTTCTTTTGCTTTGTCTAAGAAGCGTTATCGTCATCTAATTTCAATGCATATTTCCTTGAACCATGAAATCCTCTTGGTGTTCCATCCTCCAAGAATGCTTTCCAGCATGGTTGGATCCTAATGTACAACAACAAACTCTCAAACTCAAAAGAAAGAGAGGTTTGGAATTCATGGAATTTTTTATAGTTCCCATTCGCATGTCTATAGATGCCTCTCCTCAAAGAAGGAATGCCTTTCTCTTCTCCTCCGAAGAAAGTTAGTTTGTCAGGAAAAAAGTCTTTATTCAGCTGCCAAGTCCAGAGTCCCGCTCGCATACTATATTAATCAATCGAACAAGATTCCTCTAGTTAGGAGGACCGACCCAATGAAGGAGAAAAGAAATGACAATAAGGAATTCACCAGCTGTTAATATAAAGGAGGAGAGAAAGCCCATCTCAAGGAAATTACTTTCCTGTTGAAGGCTGTATTTCACTATCGGTATTTGGGGGTAAAAAAGTGAAAGGGCCATTGAGCTTGAGACTTTAAGCTTATATATTTTAGACTCTTTCATATTATTATATAAAATGTGGCATGAATACCCACACGTCACCGTACGATTTGTTGGAGGGGTTGAGTGATGTAGTATCATCATTAGTACTTTACGTTCTTCACGAGTCTCCTCCCTGGTCTCGTTTCATCGCTGACAAGCTTAATATGCGAGGAGTATTGTTCAGAGTCCAACAACGGATGTGATGTAGATATGATTGACTTGGCAAGCTGCCTGAGAATCCCATGAAAAGAAGAAAAATGTTCCTTGGTGTTCAACAATCTTTTTTTTCCTGCCGAGGACTTGAAAATGATGAGATATTACAAAAGTGATATTTTAAACGGAGTATATTTTTTTTGCCATTTCATACTGTAAATTATAACAAGACACGACTATCTATATCCATTATATTACATGTTCCAAGTGATACGTTTAACGTTTGCAATACAATATAATCTAATAAAATGAAATCCGTTTTTTGTTGTTGTTGTATTTACAGGAAGCCGGTTCTTCTGCAGCCAGTTGATTGCTCCAATCCGTGATGAGAACGGAGACATCTGCCTTTACATTCTGAATTTCGAAGATCTCAGTGCTACCAGCCAGGATGAGGCGACGAGTCCAACAGAGGCTGCTAACCATCTTATGTCTCGATGTAAGCTCTCTTTGTTCCCTTTTTCACCAGCTGCAGTTCCATTGCTTATATCGATAGTAGCTTGCTACTCCGTCCTGTGTATCAGCAGCAGGTTGAGTTATTCGGCTTTTATCCATCCATGCAGAGCATAAATACCTCGAACTTTCTCCGCTAGAATTTCTGATTACTAATACATGAGATCGCTAGTGTGCCATCCGCGTTTTGCGAAGCTAGCTGGATGATATGCATGTTGAAAGGCTGAATTTACTTGTTTCTTTTCAATTAAAAAGCTTTCCATAGCCAAAGCATTCCTGCAACGTACGTTACATCTCTCAGGAAGGAAATAATAATAACAATTTCAGGAATGCGGAGAAAATTCATCAAGCTTTAATGTCTGTATTTCCTGGAATTCTATCAACTTCATTAAAGCTGCTTTCTAAATTCATTTTGTTTTCTTTGTGAAAGGAGATACATGTATAACGAATTGCTAGACACTTGATGAAATCAATTTAGGACGAATTGTATAAATAAACGCTCGTATTTCCATCCAGGCTGAATAATAGCTGAAAATGTATTTTCGGAGACCAGCAATCAAGCAGGGAAGATGACTCAATCGGATGCTTACATAAGTAATAAATTTATTTATGGAATTCCCGATATCTATCCCTCAACGCTGAAACACCTACACATTCTACGTAACAGTCATCTCTGAATCTTTGATGTCGCGGATTCTCTAGTTTCTAGCTCATTATTTGCAATATAGGCTACCGCTTCAATCGTCTCTCAGATGGTTGGATATCCCACGCTTTCACCAATATTGTGAAATCTTTCGTTGTTCTATTTTCACTTTAGGTATTCTTGAGATGATGATGAGTTCTTTGATGTTTAATTCATGGCTTTGGGGAAAGCTGTTCAATTATTGTTTGAAACTGCTTGAGTGTCTCTTGTGTTCTCAGAGGACATAATTGCGGTGCGGTTATGAAAAAGTAAATGTCAAACGCTTTCATCTTTGTTTGACAGCCTTATACACGACTACAACATGAAATTGCATGATTGGAATTCCAAAACCTGACAGTTCATATTTGCGGCATAGCTCCCCAAATGATGTTAATGATCATCAAATCATTAATGCATATGATTTATATTTCCAGTTGACAGAGCAAAACAGACTGTTCGACAATCTTTGAGGAGGAAAGGCCGACCTTCATCAATGAAGTCCAGACTGGCGTCGGCATCCCCTTCAACCCTGCCTCCAATACCGTCATCTGATAAGGCTGAACCTTCTACCGACATAGCATCCGGAGGACTCGCACCCGCAGAAACATTCAAACATTCCAGATCGGACTACGGAATCGTCCATTCTCAATATCGTCAACATCAGTTACAACAACAGCTGGAGCCGCTTTTACCTTTCCATGAGGACCAACCGACACCGCCGTCGGCTACTGAGAAATCCACTCCTGCTGGTAACGGTCACCAGCCCAAGACCAAATTTCCTGTACAGTCGCAGTCTGATCATAAGTTGGATGAGCATCAGCTGGAGTCATGCGTCATCGCCCCAAGAATTCCACCCCCTCCGTCGTCCTCAACTACCAGTGGAAGTACACGGTAAATAATATCGGATATTAGTATATAACTTAAAATGAGATGCGTAAAAATTTTGAATGTGCCGGTGTTAACTATATGTTAACTATTATCATCCCAAAGTGGTTTAGGTAGTGGTTCAAAATAGTTTAGTTTATCATCTGCTAACGTATTTGCGAATAAACAAGTCTAAATAAACTTTAGTGGAGTTTCACAAGAAAGCTCTAAAATAATAACATTTATTATTATGTATTATTGACACAACGTTTCAACTACATACAATAGTCAATACAATGTCATTGAAAGGCGAAAGTATGCTGTTTGATGTGTTTGTTCCTCCCGTAACAACTGTCGAATAGAATTAATAAGAGGAGGAAAAACGTGAGTGCTCATCTCATCTCCTGGCAGTCAAGAGAGAAAAGAGGAGGGTTCGCCTTTGCTCATTTTAATACTCATAGTGAAAGAGAAAGCAAAGTTATCACGTACTTCCTAACGGGCAAGTAGGCCAGAAGAACTAGTCAATTACAGGGAGAAAGGTATGGACGTAGGCTGTTTTCCTACGTAATCCATTGTATTATTTGTATTGCATCCCACATAACAAATAATGAGGAAGCACATCACCTCTGAATTTTGCAATTATGCGTAATTCCCAAGGAAAAAACAAAAAAGGATGCATTATTAACTCAAGTAATTCTCCCGTTTTTCTCATTTCAGAGGTCACAATTTTGACATTTTAGATCCCCATCCTATCTCCGAAATCTCGTTAATATGGGACGGTTAGTAGAAGCTCATTATTAAATCCCGAGAAAGTCACGTCCACTCCCTTGAAAATGTGGTTGGGAAGGGATTGGAGTGAGTGTTTCCAAATTGATTTGAAATGCTATTGAAACTGGAGTACGTTTTAAGCCATGTGAAAATTGAATGACTTCTGGAGGGATCCTTCCAGAAAGTGAAAGCTTTGCTTGGATGAAAGAAAGCATCTTCACAGCTTAAATATTACATTACCGTTCCGTACCTTACCTATGCCAAAAGTATATTGTCTGTAGAGCCCCTATCTATATTGACCGGTCACAGATGGCAGAGAAAAATCGGCAAATAATCATTCTCAGCTGTAGGAAAGTTTTTCATAGTGTTTCGTAAAGAAAGCTTAGCTTTTAGATGCATGGACCTGCAAGTTTTAAACCATATATATATGTCATGCAGAAAGCCGTATCACGTTCCGTTGTATTTTCTCCGTTTCTCACTTCCTCCAACCTAACAGCAACTATAGTAGATTTGGTTGGGCATTGCGTTAGCAGTGAATGGAGGGGGATGTCGAAATGGAATTTTACACAACCGCTGGTCGATGTCCAACAGGATCTCTCATAATATATGTTATTGATATTATGTTCATTCAACAGCTGCGCTCCTTCTATTCCATTTCGTTCCTGTTATTACTAGTCCATTTCTTCGACTATCAATACATATTAAAACACATTTTCAATTTTCACTTTTTACGATTATACAATTTTCTTCAATTTTTCGTAAGTTTGCATGTAGTAAGTGTCTGTCAAGTTTGGAGAATATTAAAACAATATAATGATAAATTTTTGACATAATGATTTTTTCTTGACATTTTTTTGAGCATTTCATATCCTTGAAATAACCGGTTGCTTCAACTGTCTATTGATATGTTTCTTCCGCAATATAATGTATTCATTCTTATGTATTCATCGGCATGCATCCTTTGAGACGGAAGCTATTTAAATAGAACCACAAACGCTAAATCTACTTTCTTTTATGTTATGCTCTATAGCTCTCCATATTGGTAGGTCAAAATATGTTTAATAGGTATGATTGGAAGAAAGCTATAATAATACGTTTTATGTGCATGTAGATTTGCGTTTCTCCACTGCAATGTTTGCTTACACAGGATGATATATCTCTACGGAAGCTATAAAGGTAGAAGATGAGATGCAGATTCTAGAGATTGCAATCTCTAGAATGCTATAACTATCTAAACCTATATTAGTAGTATCTTAGAGAGTGGGATATGGAACTGCTGTTAGAAAAACTGATTGTGAGATTTTGGGAGCGGCAAGTGAAGGTTGGAGGATGGCTTGACATTCATTTGTATATTTATGCTCCGATATTTCATTCGCCGTTCGGCTTCAGGCAGGGAGTGAGTAATGCACCAGGGTATGAAGATATATTCGTTGGAAGTCCATAAATACGAAAAATGACCTCCAGCACCGATGTACACACCCAACATACCGCATGCATTTGCATTATAATATACATTTTCATGGTCTGTAAAAATTTACCTTCATTCTGTATATTTGCGGGAAGGCGAGGGGGCTTTCAATTGCTGTTTAGGGAGTAGAGCAAGGGACCAATCCACCGAAAAGGCTAGAAAAACAGATGAAGGGAATCCTAAATAGTAATCGTCAGCGAAATATAGTGAGGAAGCTAGTCAGACGAGTCCGAGATCTAACAATAGCACCATCATTCTTCCTTCTCCCAAAACCATAACCGGTCCAATCGAATCATCAACTAAACTCGTTTTCGCTTTCACAAATGGAAAGTTTGTAATGGTTGGGTGCATCTATAGCGGATCCACCGGAGAAAACAGTTTCCTCTTAGTTGTAAGAGTTTAGAGAAACGTGCTTTTCTTGTGAAAGTTTCATTGAATTAAGTTAGCCAACTAGCAAAGACAGTTAATACATTGATTGACGCTATAAAATCAAATTTATCTGTGCTTTCGGCACCACCTAAGAAGGACGGTGAAAGAATATCAGTTTGATTTTCATTAGTCACCGATAAAACGAATTGATTGGTACCGGTAGATTGCATTCAATTTTGTTTAGTTTCTTGTTAAAAAGAGTAAAAGCGCATTTCCAGTGAAGGTGAAAGTTCACTTGGTTTATGTATGTATTGACTTAACATCAAGTAAATAGGAGGGTACTCGTGAAGTCTGGTAAAACGGTGAGCTAAGAATCATTCTTTTCATACGACACTAATTATGGTTTCAGCAGAGGAAACACAAAGTATGTACAACGTATACATTTATTGCACACCCTACAATATTATCATGAGTTGATCTAACGAGATGATATCGTTTAAAGTAGTAGCTTTAACGAAAACAGCAAATGATCCGGTTGCATATGGAAATGTGGAAGCCCTACAAAGAATGCTGCAATGCAATGATCAATTTTCAGAATAAACAATAGTTTCAGTATGATTTCTGCTTTTCTTTTCAGCTGCAGTGAAATACCCCTTTCCTCGTACACTGCAATAAAATGTTTTTTTTTGTATCTCTTTGTTGAAAAACTATTTATAGAAAAACTTCCACAGTTTTTATATGATTTTCGTAGGTATAAGTATAATGTAATTTACTTAATATTTACTTAATAATAATTCCCCTTTAAAAAAAATATAACGATCATCCTTTCTGCATATACTGGGCATGAGTTTAAATTTAGCTTTTTACTTCGAAACGTGTTTTTCCTTTAAACATAGCGCATTCGCCCACTGAGAAAATATTTATTTACGATAATAGAATAATAATAATGATAGAATAAGTCCCCGCTTTGGCTTTAATGAATACTTATCGAAAAGAAGAAAGTTAGATGTTACATGCAGCTTTGTATGAGTATTTGGTTTTGATGGTTCCGCTTTTTCCTTTTTCAAAGAATTATGAACTCCTAACAGTTTTCGCACTTTTTTGTTAGTTTATAGCTGAGATGTTGAAACTGGCCTATTTTCCTTTTACGGTTTTTTGCACTCATTATCACAAGTTTCAGACTTGAAGACTTTCAGACTTTAACTTTTCGGGGTAGCTCAAGTGAGTCACGTAATTGTTCACGAATTCATTGAAACGTACTTTCTTTGAAATCATGGTGGGGAGAATTTAAAAAAAAGTATGGGTGGTGGAGTGCCATTAGACAATAAATCCAATGATTTAAATAAACTTTAATGGGGTTTCACGAGAAGGTTTAAAAAATAATAATAACATTTATTATTTGTGCCCAACGTTTCGACTACATACAATAGTCCTCTTCAGGGGATACGAAGATATTGACTAGATAAAAGTCAAAAGGTATAGGTTACTGGATAGCCATTAATGCTAGTGATCCCTTTTAAATCTCCTTGTACAATGCGAAGCAATGATACATCACAAGATCCTCAATGCGCCTATTTTTATTTCAGATCACGTGACCGGGAAGATTGTCCACAGAGGGCTGAAGCCAGTAAGCCGGCATCTTTTACTGGGAGAATCGATGTAAGTTGTTCCTTATAATATGCATAAAACCATGCACTAATTACTTGAGTAAGAATATTCGTTAGTATCGGCATGTGCGCTTTTTCATATTAGTGGAGAGTAGCAAATGTGAAAGTTGTTAAAAAAAGTAAATTATAATAAACACTCAGCAGCAACCAAGCGAAACGAGAGGTTGGTCTGCCCCACCCGCTCCGTCCACTCCTTCAACTGTGACAGCCCAATCCGTAGTACAACTGAAGGCAACCTCTTCACTTGACGGGATTGGCGCAGTTGCAACAAAAATTGTCCAGCCCATGCCTTCAAGATCCTCCACTACTGCGAATCGTAAGTGCTTATGAATATCAGCTTTTTTTTCATTGTATTACCTTAAAATATTTAACTATTTTGGAAGGACATAACATAATATAATATTACAATGAAAACAAACCTGTTGAGTATGAAATGCGTAATCATACAAAGCAGCATTTACATCATCATTTCATCGGACGTTTTTCAGTTTTATAAAATACAATAATTGAAATGTTATCAGCTTTCTTATGCATTTACTTGTAATGGAACCCAAAATCAGCAAAACCACGCTACTACTCAAATGAATCTAAATAAATGGAGTCAGTTAAAAATGAGTTTACTTTGCTCTCATTTTCTGGGTTTTTAGCGACATTTTTTCGCTTATTACCTTCTCTCTTGTTTTCTAACAATCCAACCGGATTCATCTATCATTATTATATGTATCAGTCCTTGTCCAGTTACTTTCAACAAAGTTGGTATTCGCAATGTCTCTTTTAGTTTTGCTTTATCATGCTATGTATTTATCATGTTCAGAACCTAAGTTTGAAATCTGTTTTTAAAAAGAAAATGTACTACTTCATATTCTTGTCCTCGTTCTTTAGAAACTAGTTGCGCGTCTATATTTGTTAGGCGAATGCAAGACGGATGTTTATCTAAAACTATTGTTCTCTTGCGAAACAAACTTGTAAAAATTTAGTATAAGTTCTTGTCTCGTCTCGTTTTTTGATGTTAAGTAACCCTCTTTTATGATATGTATTTTTTGTGTCTGTGTCTCAAGTTATTTATATATTATGTGCATTTGTTCTCTCTGGAAATCCATTTGGAAGAAGAAAAAAAGTTTTTTCTATCTAGTTCTTATTTTTCTTTGCATCTCTTGCTGCTGCTCGTGTTCCATTGTTCCTCCTTCTCTCTGTCAATCAATCAGTGTCGGCTAACATTACTTCGGAATGGAAACCAAATGGCTTAGTTCGTCCCCATACTCTCGACAACATTTACCATAAAGGTATTTTTATACTGCATCATCAATCCATTCACTCTCACTCAGCCACATTTTTACACGATTTATCACCACCTTGTAATGCTATGAAGATTTATAAAACCTTCCCTGAACATTTTTCCTTTTTCACTGCAACTCTTTCACTTTTGCATAGCATGAAATCAAAAGGAATAAGTATAGGTAGACACATTAAAAGTTAGTGTGTTGTTTTAAAAATTTTACTTGCAATGACAAAAGGACAAAAATTAATTCACTTTACTAACCATGCTATGAAATAGTTTCTCAGTCACTAAAAATGATTTCTTAAACACTTAAGCACTTGGCGTTGTTTGGGTAGAGCTCAATTCGCATTTTCCACTAGCAATACAGTAAAATGGTCACAAGAACTTTCCCCAGTAGTGATAATACTGATAATATAAATTCATGGATTAGTTTTCAATTAACATAACAGGTGTAACAAGTATTGCCTGAAACTTTGCATAGGTACAGGTAGATATTTGTAAATTCAGAAAATAGCTAACCTTTTCTACCCAGCATTACCCAAACTAGGTAATAGAACAATTAAATCGAGTTAAATGGAATAAAAGAATCAGTCCCGATAAAGCACTTTTTAGCAAAATTCAACATAGTCATCATTACTAATTCGTCATGTTATAATAGTCAGTCATTGGTTTGGACTATATTCTGCTACCAATGCAATACACACATTAAAATATTCTACCTTCATCCACATTATAGCTTTCGTATGTCGCCTCATCCCGCCTTTGATGGTTGAACCTTGATGGAAATCACGAACAAGAAAAAGGCTCCACCGTTGAACTGGCTTGGAAGATATATGCATGTATAGTCAATAAAGTATTGTAGAAGCTTTTGAAATTGTGAATTCCGTTATGTAATTAGTTTGTTGAAAACATTAAAAATAATAGTTCCGTCTGGTAGAATAAAATTAATAGTATGTAATGTGTCATTATTGGTATATTGTCCTTTCGTAACTACTTTAACTAAAAAAATATATTTTGCTTACTAACCTGCGACTTAAATGGCATATTTGTTTATTAGTAATCATCTTCAGTTTATTCATCAGTTTTCTCTCCTGATGTACAGCCAAAAAATAACTGACTTAAGTTAGTTTTGGAAAAGAATAATGCATAAAAAAAATATAAAAAATATCATGGATAAGAAAAGTTAATGATATAACCTACACAAAACTTTCTCCAATGAATACATTTTCAAATTTAATAACAAAATTGTAACTATTTACCTAGTTAACTTTTCCAACATTGTAGAAAGGATTTAAAATTACAGATCATAGGTATAACTTTCTAATGTAATTTTTTTAGTAAGTAAGAAAGTAGACCGTAGGCTTACATGTTATATTGAGCCTAGAAATACTCACACAACTGCACTAAATTTAGCATTGTAATACTAATGGCTGCATTGAGAGCACTTAACAGTATTGCAGGAAGTTGCAATATTTTTTATATCACTACATCAGCATTCGGCTCATGTAGATAGGCACTTGTATTGATTTTCAAAAAGTAGATAAATCTCATTCACTCTCTTTGATAACAATTAATCTCGTGTACAAGACACGGACACACATTACTTTGACATGATTCATGATAGAAATAAAACTCGAATTTGGACCCTTATTGTCCAGTTCAAAGAAAATTCGCACAGTCTAGTCCATAAGTATGCGTCCTATTGATATTTTCCCACAGTAAATATTAGGATCTAATTAATTGCCTAACAATGAATGTACATTTTCAAACTACCCTGTAGAAGACAAAGGACATATATGTACATACCCAGTGCAGTAATTTAACACAATAAACTAATGGTCAAAATTCTGAACTCTTAAATCCAGTTAATTTTATAGCTTGAACCTTCAACTGTTATCTCTAACTAACTGTTCTTCATTTATAACAACTTTTCTTCTAAATACTTCAAAAAAGCATTATTTAATGGACACGAAAGAAAAGGAACTAATTTATTCTCTGCTCTACTCTATCCAGCCAAGAAGAACCAGATGGTGGGTAGAAAGGGATTGCCGAACGTGTCCAACTCAGACTCTGACTTGGCCAGACACCGAATCTCGCTTGTGGACAATCGGGACCGGAGTAAAGAGAAGAAGTCTCCATCCCTCAGCAACCTAACGAATCAAGAGGGTCATTCTAAGTACAAGGTAAGTGGTAACCTTACATTATCCCATCTTCTTTCACAATAAATCTTCACTCAATGATTTTAAAATATCGTAATTTATACTCATTTCC
Organism: Lepidocyrtus violaceus; assembly: GCA_034696905.1. Taxonomy (NCBI): domain Eukaryota; kingdom Metazoa; phylum Arthropoda; class Collembola; order Entomobryomorpha; family Entomobryidae; genus Lepidocyrtus; species Lepidocyrtus violaceus. The sequence goes on along the minus strand of JAQGAI010000056.1, from coordinate 7,660 downwards.
TTTTTTGAAACATAAAAAAGACAAAAAATCCTCTTTCTCCCAAATTTTTTAAACTTACTGATCTAATTAACCAAATAATACTGCCATTCTAACCAAATAATCTTGCATGAACAAATCCAATGCTTTTACGCTTGATTGCCCTAGTTGTTCTCCACTTTATTTCCCAAAAAAACTGTAAAAAAAATCTCTCATATTCATTTTTGTTGATTTTTTAAGCGTTATTGTAATCCACCCCTTGTTTTACCATATAGATTAAGTATAGTTATAAATGTTTGTGAAAGATTACCGTATTACCTTGTTTGTTGTTGACTTATACTGCCATACAACCTCCTCTTCATGTTTGATGAAATTGACAACTGTAATTGTGTAAAAAAAAGTACTTGCGGTAAATGATCTTTAAAAAAATTGATAATTGTCCATCAATTACTCGTACCCTAACCTTCGTGTAATGTACTGGTCTAAAATGCGCCGTGTTTGTCCGAGGAGTTTTTGTCCAAAAAAAAAAGAAAGCAGAAGTATTTCTCTAAATCCCTTTCTTCTTGTGCCTTTCCCTTCAGCCAATTCTATCTACCTACTTCAAAACCTACTCCAAAGACAATGCAAAAATATCCTTATCCTTCTCTTACTTTCTCTTTTTACCAATGTTACCGTTCCAAGCATCCGTAGTTTTTCCTTCCTTTTCCCTCCATTTTTCGCTACGTCTGGCATGACCTTTCTTTATGTTTCATACATTTCGTCCAACTTTATATTGCTATGTGCATATGTCGTGTGAATTCACTCAGTCAGCCCAACCTATTAGCTTACGCCCTTCTTACCTTGCATGATCCCTGAACAGACGTTTCTAGAAAATTGAATGGTTACCTACTACCCACGCCCAAGTCCCTCGTTTCCAGAATGATCTCTTAATTCCTTAAGCCCATTCCCAAGAATTCCTAAGAGAAAAATCATGTAAATTTTTAAAAATTTCCAACGCGCTCCACGAAATACAAAAACTTCTGCTGTCTGCTACTTAACGACTACCGTCGAAAACAACTTAGGCTTCTGCTACTACTACTACTCCAACTACCAGTACTACTCCTTCTTCTACTACATCTACCAATACTCCTCGGCCCACAGAATTGTTGGCACTTAACAATGAACAAGGTGGTGATCCTTATTCACGACTCAACTTGCAGCAGCCTTCTATTTCTATGGGCTATTTACAGATGTCCATTCAGGAAAATGGATCGGGGAAATTCCTCCAAGGAGTGAAAGTTGGCGAGAAAGTGGCTCAGGTAATGATTGACACTTATCACTACTACTTGTTCTTGTTGTGTGACTTTATCTCTGTGTGTTTGAATTGAACTATCTTATCAGCGTAATGTAAACGTATTGTGTAAATAGTAGTAACTTTAAGTAAGTAAGTAGTAACCTTTTTGTGTGTCTTCGTCTGATATATTTATACTTTACTTGAGCATTTATTGGTCTATCTGCCGATGGTAAACATGCCATATTTACACATGGTTAAATGAAGCTGTTTGTTTAATAACAACCAGCCGGGGAACATAATTACACTCGAACACATGATATACAAATGGACTACTTTCTCAAGGTATACAATTTGGTTATTGAAACTCAAGGTCAACACATTTTTATCATTTTTTTTTCAAAGTGAAAGTCATCTAACAAGTACATGGTGTGTGATCCCCTTAAGTACATATATACCCCTTCCTTGAAACTACTTGAGCATACATAATACTTCACAGAGCAAAAGAAGCCGCATGCATGGAAATAAAATATACTGACTCCGCGACTAATTCACAATGATGCTTTCACTCACAAATACTACATTGCATTTATTTGCTTGGAAAATGAATATTCATAATATGATATGCATAGCATACAATACTCGTCGTTCATTGCATACCTCATCTCAAGTTGTTAAAGCCAGCCTTTCGTATGTAATCATTGTTGTATTTACTTCTGTTAATCAGCCGCATGTCAGAAACTTGTCTGTCTTCTTCTGTAGAAAAGGCAATAATGAATCCTAAGAAATCTTGTCAAGAAATTGTTGACATTAATATGTCAAACATGCCAAATGTGTCAAAATTTAAGCTACATATATTTAAGATTACTATTGAGTGTGTATTTCAACGTATTCGAGAAATATTCCGTATTGTAAATGCCTGCAGTAGCATGTAAGTTTCAGCAGTTCATGATATTGAGAAACAAAGCGTCCACCTCTGCATACGAGGCTTCCTTACGAGAGTCGTAGCAATAAAAAGGAAAACTGCCCACCGATAAAATGTACAACAGCTTGCTACTGAAGTATCACTACTTGCGTATAGAGCGCGGTGATCATTTTCTGTTAGTTTCCCTCTGGGTTTTGTTTGTCGGCCAAACCAACCCAACCAAATACTTTCAACTTTCTTTTATTTTCTCTTTTTCATCCTCATACTCACGTATGCGTATGGACATACCTTTGCAATGTTCAATGCTCACCCTATAATTTCTGAAGGTGTCAATTCCGACAGCCGTGAATGAAGTAAACAAGAAACGCTGCCGACATAGATTGATCAGCGGTTCCTTACGAGTTTATTAGGTTCTGGTTTGGGTTTGTTTATTTTACAAAGTGTTTATTGCCCGCAAAAATATCGTCGATTGCAAACAATCGTAGTTACAAAATTTATAAATGCAGACCTGACTGAAAGCTACTTATACAACATTTAATTAATTAATATGTATTACCTCAAATACCTAATAGTTTCAACATTATTTTATCGAGCTGTTCTATCGAAGTTGGCATGATGGAGATCGCCTGAGGAACTGGAGGGCCGTATGGAATTGTAGATAGCAAAGTAATGGCAGTTAATATTACAGCAGACAGTTACTTGACTTTGTCGACAGTTTGTATGCAAAACGCTGTGTGTATATATTACAACAACCTTGCTATTTCATTTCGCTCCACCCAGTATTCCAGGAAGCGTAGTCAAGAAGTTTCATTGGCTTGACACACTTAATCAATTAAACTGGAATGAAAAATAATTCCGTATTTTTTTCTTCTCTTCATGCGCCGTATGAAAAGCTCCTGTCCGTGTACTATATCGATATGGCCAACTCAACTGTAACTTGTTTATGTCCAACTTTCTCTTCAACTTCATGTTCCATCCAAAATCGTCGATAAAAACAGGGATAGTTTTGTGAACATATTTTTTTTACTCCTTCCCGATACCTAAGTAGCTGAATGAAGTATACACAGATGGGTTATATCCGCATCCCCTATACAGAATTGGCGTATCAATTTCATACATGCTACAATAGAAATAGATAGGAGAAAGGTATAGGCTCCGGTCCGGTGTTTCAAATATTTATCTTATCCATTCACATATCAACAACCAGCCAGGTAGAGAGTGAGACCAGGTAAAAAAAGGTCCTGTAACTTTCTTGATCAAACATATCCAATCCAACCATAAAACCCGGTAAAAAAGACCAGGAAACCCAAAAGATACTTTCGGACTGGGAAGGCTCTGCGTCTGCTGCAATGTACTGGACTGACTGGACAAAATGTTTTATGTACAGCTGATGGGCTGATGGACAAGGGTGCTTAGTAAAAGTTAACTGTAAAAATATATTTTTTTACCTTTGCGAATGTACAATGAATTCACAAAGATATGTAGTATGTATGCTTATCTTCCGATACACAATCCTAGATACTTATAGGTACATATTACATGGCATGAGAAAACATTAAATAATGTACTGATATACGAACTCCCGTCCGTCCGGCGATCGTTTCTACTTTCGTTAAAAAAACCTCTCTCATGTACGTACGTCCCTACATGAGTATACACACAACTGTGGAAAATCGCACTGTCATTTTTACCTTTCCTCCCATTTCCTAATATATTTTTTTTGCAATGTTAGTAACTTACACACACGGCACGGGGTTAACATTTCCTTTCACAATTTTTATGCTCCCAACTCATTTTTCCCATTTGACCATTACGAAGCATATCAGCCAACATTATATTTTTCTTTATATTATTTGGATTGTAAGCAAGAAAAGAACAGCTTACTCAACTCAACTTACCCTTTTATTACTGAAGAAAGGATTTGTTAGAGAAAAAGGTAACGAGTCTATGCTTAACAACGACCGTTCAGCTACATTATAGTGAGTAGTAATTTGGTAGTGTGGTTTCGTCTCCGGGAACTTTTCCTCATGATTTCACACACAATGAGGAAGAAATGGTCAGTGCATGGGAACTGAGCCCAGTGTAGTTTTCCATTTTTTCCCTTTTTTACTACCATCTTGGTTAAGATAACAGCAGAGTTCATAAATATATTGTTTTGCGAATGTGAGTCACATGTTTCCAGAGAAAACAAACAACTTTCCCTTTCTCACCTGTCCCTGTTATCATCATCCAAATCGCGAATAGCTTGGTTGGCCTGTGTAGTTCATCAGTTAAGAATGGCCGTTGAGTTGACGGAAAACGTGTACATTTTGGGTAATTCGTATTAATATGAGGGAAAAGGAAAAACAATGTTGAAAAAAACCGGTGATTCGGTCTTTCCCTCAGTCAGAAAAAGTACGAACGGGCAGTGCAACGCTCGTTCCGGTTAAAGTTACTACTTCACAGAAATTTTAATATTTATACTCACGTGTTTGTTTCAAAACCATTCGCAGGCTTAACTCTTGACTTCTACTCCAGCATCAATTCCGAATACCGACTTTCACTTCTTTATGAGACAATACTAGTTAAAGTCCATCGACTTCACAACAGTGGCTGCTGTGTTAGTAGGTATCGGTCCATTAAAGTCTAGCCGGTTTCTTACTTGCAGTGCAGTTTCTAATTAAAAACTTGCTATTCTTTGTCCGGGTAAAAAAAGAGGGTAAATTACAGTGTAATATAAAAAACGCTTCAATTTTACTTGGGGGCAGTGATTACGAAAAGTTTTGGAGGTTCCTCGTTGCCTTAATTTTCATGCAAATTTTGTTCTACAACACGCATCACTGCAATTCATCATGCGATTTTCGCAATGAATTTCGCCATCGCTTTCGCTTTACATTTGCTTCCGAAAATGAGCCATTTTCTTGAGCTTAATTCCTTGCTCCACACGTCAACTTTCTGAAAATTGGCCATTCTTGATGGAAGTTGGCAGTTGGGGGAGAAAGCACACAACAAAGCAAGAAATGGATACGGTGGTAATCGTTTACCACATCAAAGCATGTGCCTGTTCCTGGTGACAAACAAACAACTTTGTTTTTTATTGGTCAGACATAGGCCTAGGTAGTTGTTATTTGCGCAGGTGAAGTTTAGGTGGAAAGTTAAAGAACTTGCTATTTTCTTCCCCCACTATGTGCATGGTACATAGAGGTAGTTTTCCCTTAAAAAAATTAGACGTTTCTGTTATTCCACAGAAATAAAGCTAGTTGGTTACTTACCCTTGAAAAAATATATTTGCATTCGACTCGACTGCCATAAAATTTAAGTGAAACCATTTTTGCAGAAAAAATATCTCTGGAGTTATGTTGTACAGTAGTGTTCATACGTACTTCCATAGATGAAACTGGAAACTTTTGGGGATTTTGTTCTCTATTTTTTGCTCATTCGACGTAATAAATTGTTTGTATGTTTGTAGTGTTTTGCTCGTAACTTTTTCTCAATCAACGGTATTTTATCAAATCAAAAAAACTTTTACCATTCAAACAACTGCCTTAATTTAGAAAAGAATCGGCTAATAACGTGTTTGTGTAGTTCTAATTCATTTTTCTGCATTCATTATTCGTCGCAGTCGTAGTGTTTTACGGATCTGTTTATGAGCTTTCACTATGAGTGTGCTGAGTTACCTGAATGAAGTTTAGACAATATGAACTGTAATGAAGCATACATTTGGTAATGGAATTGCGTAAAAGTTCTATATTGCATTCCACAAGCCGAAGCAGCAGTTTGATTTTTTCAATATATTATGTCACATGTTTCATCAAGGGAAAAGTGAAAAGGAAAGCTAATTGAGTAGTGACCGGTCGAGTATATGTTGTGCTGTTTATTTCTGCTAGCCAAGTTCTATTAAATACTGCAAAAGGTTTTGCAGTTTTCTTTATCGTTTGGGGAAAAGGAGAAATGTCGTTTGACATGAAGTGTGACAATATTATGGCTTTGTATATGTTGTGAAACATGACCGGGAACAAAAGAAAAGCTGAAAGGCTTGTTTGCTACGGGAAAGCCAGTAGTTAAAATATATTTCTTGCTCAAAGATGGATAGTTTGGATACAGACCCATCCGAGGTTGCGGCACTCCTCCAGTCCCCGTCACGAAATGACCCTCGAAGTTCCTCACAACGAAGCTTAGCCTCCCGCTTGTCCCCAACGGGCTGGCCAAACAAGGAGGCAAAACGAAGCAGTTTTCGCTCCAAAGACAAAGACAACAGCTCAAGCAAATCGTCCACCTCCTCCTCTTGGTTTAATTGGGGTAGGCAAGGTAGCAAATCCAAGTCAAGCAATAAAATCTCTGTCCCAACTGTCGTCTTCAATGCGGATACTCCAGAACCAGATTGTGAAAGTAATGGTGGTGGTGGTGGCGATGGAGATACTACTTGGGATAGTGGGAAACTCTTTGACGAAGCGGAGCAGTCTCGAAAGCTATTACATCATAGTAGGAGTAACAGTTGCATCAAATCTCGACACCAGTCTGCCGGAGTTGCTACCTCCCATTCCGACTTACGCTATCATTCTGTCCAGCAGATTGACAAGTCCGCCGGTGGTGTTCCTCCCACGCAAAGTATTCTAAAAATGCCTGCCACCACAAGTAATAAAGTTCCTGGTGAGGCGGACCTAGCTCACCGACGGAAGTCTTGGGCTAAGGAGGCGCTCAGTGCTATGTATTCGTTGAACCCGCCACCCCGAACTATTAGTGCTGACTTGGGGGATTTTGGTGGTTCCAAAAGTGCTCTTAATAATCATAAGAATAGCATGCCGAGATCCGGCAGTAACACGGTTAGCACCCCGTCCGTAGACAATAGAAAGCAGCCATGGGGAGCTGGCTCCCTCAATCTGGATGATATTGGCGGATTGAGTCAAGTGGTTATGGAAGCCATACCTAGGTCTGATGGACAGGTTAGTAATATCATTATGCACTAATGAGAGAAATGAGAGGTTTGTATGTAACATCATCATCAGTTTCATCATACTTACCTAATATGCGCTAATGTGATGTCGGATAAAGTTACGGACCATTACGAACAGAACTCAAATTGCACCACCTCGCTTTTTCAGGCGTCCTTCCGTTTAGCACTTTTACCAACTTTCTGCTGTATGAATCATCAATCACCCGCTTTTCAATAATAAGTCCTCTGCAGAAATAGAATATAGGAACAAAATCATTTACTTAACCATTTCCCAGACAGTGTTATGTAGCCTTGAAGCTGAAATAAGATTTGTAATGTGTGGGTGAACACAAGATCTCAGTCAGTGAAGCGGATTTTCAGCCTCAGAAAATGAAATGGCTTGTGTAAGCGTTGCGTAAGTAAGAATAAAGAAAATGTCAGAAGCAGACCTCGTCTACGTAAGTATCCTAAAATACCTTTGTTCTCGGAAGACACACAAACATGTAGCATCATCATCATTAGTAGGGGGCGAGATTTCATGTATTTACATATCGGCCGTTCTTCTTGCCATGAACTC
>JAQGAI010000055.1:0-31016 GCA_034696905.1 Lepidocyrtus violaceus | reverse complement strand
ACTGATCTCGGTAACAATTTAAATTCATATCAGTTGCTTTCACTCTTTCCCATCTTCCACAAATAACCCCCTTTCTTATCGATTAGCGAGACGAATCCTTTACCCGTTTTTATCATCCATCTCATCATCCATGCCTATTTCTCATCCAATATCACACCCTATTGAACGTAATGTAACGTACGCACAAAAATCTCACGCCAATTGTCTTGTGTACATTATATTGCGTTACGAGAGTACTTGCTCGTATGCATGTATGCTTATACTTTCCTTTTTGCATCGGATCAGAGGAAAACTTCCTTTTTCTTCCTTACCAACCACCGCCACCACTTTTCTTGCATGAATGCATACACACGCCACAATCTACGCATGCTGAATACACGATTAATTCATCATATCATGCGATGATGCATTGTGATCAGAAGAAACGCTTGTTTTATCATCCCATCGATATAAACCATCCATAACATTTTATATCTTGAAAATGTGCTTCGTTCACCATCATCATCGTCATCATCATCAAAACTACCACCCTTACTAATATATATTGACTTAAAGTGCACTTTGTATCCTTCTGAAATATAATGTGCAGTTTTCTTCTATCGATGATGGTGGTGGTGATGGGGATGGTGATTTTGATGATAGAAAAAGCGTCGACTCATGATCATGACACGCAACTTTTCTTCTTCTTATTTTAACCAAACGCAATCGTCATATCATCATCATCATATTATCTTTTTTATTACCATCCTGATCCCCGTGTATCTTGGTAGGAAGCATCCCATTCAAAAACGTTTGTTTTGTTTCATTTGCTTTTTACGCAGTTTCATTTAAAGGGGAAAAAGTTTGAATGAATTTAGCTTAAAAAACATGGGAAACGGTGGAGGTGGTGTTAGACAGATGAAATGAGTTTCTTTTTTCAAAAAGCGTTTGCCACTTCACTTGGAATACATACATGCATATTATTAGTATGACTGTTGTTGGTGGAAGCATGACTAAATTTTTGCGGTATGTAAGGGAGCATGCCCAGTGACGACGATGAGTGACTACATTCGGAAGAGACTTAAAACTGAAATGTGGAATGAGTGAGCCCTTTTTTATAAAAGAGTTTTGTTATTTTTTATATATTTTTAAAACTAAACAAAAGACCATTATTGCATTGCTTGGTTTACATTTTGTATAAATGACGTTTTCAAAAAGTGACAATTCATCGGTTTTATTTTTGATGAATTAAAAAATTGGATATGGGATGGGATTGGGATAATAGATAAATATGATGGTGTAAGTTTCTGATTACATTTGATAGTGTTAGGTATGCATGCATGACTTCTGTTACGCAACGGGGTAGACTCTGTAGCAAGTGGCGAGGGATCTTCCTTAGACTTCCTTTTAAAATACGAACGAAAAGTCTCTCTCTTGCCATGCAACTTTATTTATTATGGCTTGTGTAATCCTTTGAATCGGTTTCCTTTTCATGTCTCTTGGGCTATTATTATTGTAAGCTGAAATAAAAACATTATCACTTTATTATTGAAATGACAAAAAAACGTTTTAGTCATTGATACGGTGGTTTTCTACAAGCTACTTACAATGGATAAGGGGATGCCGTAAAAAAAGAGAATTATTATTATGCAATATCATTTTTATAAAATGACTCAATTCAAGTTGTCAATAAAGTCGGATGAGGCTCACCATGTCCGCTGCAACCACTGTTTACATAAATAAATAATACATCATATCATTTCATGCTTTCAAAGAATTTGTAATTTAACGGTGTCATGACGTATGCATCTTTTTGGGGGAGTTGTTGTTGAGCTGCTTCACAGTTAAAACGCGGATTGTTAAAAAAAAATGAAAGCACAAAATAGATTTTTTTCACCCTTCATCAATTGATCACAGGAGCATTTTGTGGCTAGAATTGGTTTGAGATGTCATTTTTAAGTTGGGATGATGATTTGCAAGATTTTGAAAGTATTACGGCATCATCCAATCCTGCTTTTATTTCTGACTTCCGTGAAGCAGACGCTGTTACGAAGAGATGGGAAAAATAAAACCATTTTTTTTTTAAATTATTTTGTCTGTTGTCATTCCTCGGCTCTTGTCACTGCCAAACCATTTCCTAGTTAGGTAGACGTTTGCTTGACCTTTTCATAAAAGTACTTTTGCTTGGGCGCTTTGAGTTCAAACTGCAATTCTTCATTAGAAACAAATTGTGTTCGAATTGGATAGTTATTCACAAGAAAATCACAAGGTTTTTGAGGGATTGCGTACGGATGAGAAAATTACTTTTTAGAAGTTTGAGTATTCTCAAGAGATTAGCCAAGTTCCGTTATTATAATCATGCCAGCAACAGCAACATCCCGAAAGTGAAATCTCACGAGGGTAAATAGCATTATTATTAGTTTGCAAGTTTGGAAAAAGAATACAAGAGGAATAAGTTTCAAAACCTTGATATTCAATTTGAACTTTCCTCCATCTAATAATAGTACAATAGCGTGCATAAAACTTGGGGGCATGGAATGGAATAAATAAAGTTTCCACAAAAGTTATTAATTTTTACTTTGTCCATCCCGTATAATTTAATCCAATTTAGAATAATGCAACATATACATATTTATATACATTCAGCTGAAAAAAATGCGTACAATGTTAATCAAAACGGTTTTTTATAACCACGCAGTTATTCTCGTTTAATATGTAGTTTCGTGTCTCTATTTTTACAAGAACTTGGAAAAAGGTTTTAGGGTGCATGGGATAATAAATGCGTAGGTACATAGATAGATATAAACATGTGATGAATTCAATAATTCCTTCCCTTCATTTTGTTAGTTCATGTGATTTCATTGACGTGAACAAGTAACCCTCGTGCCTTCACTGACTCAGTACCTTAAAATTAAGAGTGAATCACCATCAAACTTCATTTCACTCAATTTTTTTTGTTTTTGATTGACTTGGCATTTGGGTTCATTTTAAAAAATGAGTTACCTACAGGAAATATTTCTTGCGAAATATGCACAAAAAATAACAATCAAAGCTAATCTCATATCGTGTAATCTCATATCTGTATATCTGTATCTCAGCTTATTTTCTTCGCACAAACAAACTATGTAGTACTCTTATAACATAACCTTATATACTTACACACATGTAGGTAAACATTTTCTTTTTACACTTTTTATGCAGTTTAGTTATCCTTTCGTTCTCGTATGTCAACTCCCAAAGCCAGCAAGCGAGAAGGGAAAAAAATCCGGCTCATTCCAATGCAGATTTGATGCATGTATTTATTCACAAGTTTTGTTGTGACAAAAGCTGTCTCGAGTCAAGTCACTCTCATCCCATGCATCTCCTCCAACACAACTCGACTTCCATCCCACTCTAACCTTTTTTCTTTCTCCAACCAAATCTCAAACATTTTTTATGCAGTCATGTCATTATTTCTTCCTTCTGCTTACGAAAAAAAAAGAAGTTTTCTTTCATAATATGAATGTGCCATGAGCATAATGTATAGATATCCATCTTATAAGCATATTACTTTTAGGTATATCTTTTTTCTATAGCAAACAATATAATTTTGTTGTTGTCACCATTCCTTATTTTATATTTTTACGGAGGGCTGGCTGAGGGAGCTTCAAAAACTGTATTGCATTCATTCATTCATTCAATACAAACTAACTATTTATGTATACGATGAATCCAGATATTATATCCCTTTCTGATCTCCATTCTTTTCCGTATGATGAGTATGATAATCATGGTGGTGATGCTTCCAATCCGGGGAGGAAGGAGAGAAAGGGAGCTGTTTCGGAGAAGAAGAAGAAGAAGAAGAGAGAAAAAGAAGCAAACTCATCTTTCATTCATCTTTCCTATCTGCCAATCTTCCGAAAGCTTTTGCTTACTATTATCATCCTTTTCATCATCATCATCATCGTCATGATTTCCACCGCCACCACCACCACACTCTACAAGCGCTTCTGCTTCTTCCCTACCGTGTGGTTCTTTTCTTCTTTTATCTTCTCTTGACTCCATCCTACTGGATCGCATCGTATCGCTTAGAATCTGCCTATTTTCTGTACTTCCAAAATATCAAAAAACACTTTTTTTCTGACTTGTCACCAAGAAAAAATCGGAAATCAGCCCAAGGTACAATAGGACATGGATTTAGGCCGGATGCACAGTCTACTTTTACTTTAATCAATGCATGCATGGCTTTGCCTCTACCTCCCTGCATATCTAATAATAATACGTAAAAAAAGCATTTACCTAGTTTATGTATTCTGAGCGTCAAAAAAAACGGGAGAGGGGCTAATAAAAACGCGTGTAAGTTTTCACGTAGACAGATGTATTGTAATATAGTTATTATTATGATAAGTTGATTCTGTTTATTTTTTCCAAATTCCAACTCGCTCTCAAGCTAGGTTATTTTATATGTTTTCACTTTTGATGCCTTCGATTCGTTGGAAAAGCATGCTCAAACTAAAATACCTAGGTATGCATCATGCCATGTCATATTACTACTACTAATAAGCATAATTTGTCATTGGCAAACCTTCATTTCGTCTTACCCTGTGATTCATGTAAACATTTATGGATGTCTCGTAAAACATGAAACAGTAATGGATAATTCTGTTCCCTCCTTATCAGTGTATAAATCACATTTTTGCAAAGAATTAGTAGAATTGTAATTTATAAAAAATTAAATTATTCTAGTATCTGAATATCTCTGAACTGATCTGTCAAGGGATCCCTTGACAGATTAGTTGTTCTAGTACAATCTATGTAGTCAATTTAAAATTAGTACGATGCCGTTATTATATAGTATAAAGGTTCCAAAGTGTGGTGCACGTACAGATGGGTTGTAAATTAGCAAATTGTCTACCGAAAAAACGAAAATAATTTCTTAATATTTTTGAATTATGAGGATGAATTAGGTATCTCCTTGTAGGCTACATTCAACCGTTCAACTGCGTATCGCACGGTTGAATAAAATCGGTTGTTGTGGAATAAAATACGAACCGTATTGAGCCAAAGCGTAAGCCAATATCTATGCATGTCTCATTGTAAAGTGTGTAGTGATGTAATAATGGGTATTACCCCATTCGCCTGAATCTCTACGTACTCGTACGTACAACTACCGTCGTCGGCAGTCTCAGCTCCACACTCACACTCAAACTCATTTTAAATTCGTAAAACAGGGCGTAGGATTATGAGTTTGATTGACAGGAAGGAGCAAGAGGGAAGAGGCCAATGGATAGTCCAGATTGGGGGATGGATGTGAATTGATGTGAAGAACATTCATCGGTAGCTAGTAGCTGGATGCGTGCTGTGCTGGGATGTTATTGGGAATCCCGATTCCTTTTTACATCAAATTCATGTCCAATAAAAAACTCCATATCTGTGGAACCCATCATTACACAAAGTACAGAACTTGACATGGCATATGATGCCATCATAATTTAAAATCTTATTTCATACAATACAATTTCAACCATTACCCCCAACAGTAGACTAGACCATCATCCAACTATATTTGTACTACCAAAAAAAAATCCATTAACCTTACGTTTTTTTACTGAACTATTTCTACAAAAAAAAAGTTTCGTTAATTTTTTTTAAATTTGCTTAAAAGGATTAGTTTGTAGTTTTATACGGCTACTATAGACTAAATGGCATTGGTTGAGTATAACTTTTTCTGGCAGGAAAGCTCAATTGTTTGGCTATTAGTATTTCACTAGAAAAGAAAAGTAATTTTTACATTTTTTTTACTCCAGAAATGCAGTATGCATGAAACCATTCTAAAATTCCGAATCCCTTTCCTGTTCCACCACCATAGCCACTTTTAAAGCCCCAATCGAATTAAAGTATTTATATTCGTATATATAGGAAAAGCCAGATTTATGCATTATGCATGTTCTTTTTTTAAAAGATCAGACCATACCACAACCAAACTAGTAGCGTGCCAGCCAGGACTAGGACCACGACTCTACCACCACGGAAATAAAAATCCCCAAAGTCAAATGCAATTGTTAAGCCGTTTTTCCATCTCCTTCCGTCTTATGAATGAAATTGAGTGAGTGAGTGAGTGAGCACCGCAGAATTTCTCTTTGAAATGCTTTCTCTATCTCTCGGATTTTTGGATTGGTGACTATTTCCTTCAAAGTATAAAATGGAAACGAGAGGGAAATGATATGGGATGGCATACAAGTGGAAAATGTAATTACAATTCTACAACTAAACCGCATCAATACTACCTAAAAAAACTGAATAGATTCCCGGATCCGGCACATCCACCACCCACCCAGAAAAAAAAGAAGAAAAAAAATCAGCCTTTTTTTCTTCTTCTAAAATCTCTTCTTACTTATAAATATAGTTCGACATTCATCCATCTAGACTACTTTTTTCTAGATAAAAACCGTGCCATAGTGTATGTATGTATGTATGCACAGTAGTCTTTCACTTTCACTAGTCAGTTGGACTCCGATTTTTTTCGGTTTTGTTTCCAATGATCCCTTCTTCCATTCCTTCCAATTCCAGATTTTCTCTCTCTTATTTTTCTCTCTCTCCAGCTCTGGCTCAACCTATTTTAAATTCAATGGAAAGAAGAATGAATTTTACGTATATGAAAAGCGTATGGGAGCATCCTAAACCATTCACTTAACTTTCCAATGTTTTTTTTCTTCCCTTTCTCTACCTTTCTATAGTATTAAAAAAGTTATATTGCTTATTGCTATATCCACCTCCCATTTAGTAAACGATTCCCCCCACACTGAGAAGAGAAGAAAAAAAGAGTCTGCATATCGTACATACAATTTTTTAGTGAGTGAGGAATTGGGTGGGTTTGGGAAGTGAAATGTGAACGTTGTTTTCATCATCATCAGTATCAGTATGCATCGGCGGCTAAGGAGTAGCGGTTGGCAAATGGGGTTGATGCTGCGGTGGTGTCTGTGTGAGAGCGGAGAAAGCTCTTTTTCGCAGGGATTTTTTTCTCTCTCCCCGTCTTCACATGTTTGTGATGTGAGCCTTTTTGTGGGGGATATAGTACGGGGATGGATGTACGGATTGAATATCTTTCTTTTTTAGATTTTTTCTCTGGAGTTTTTTTTTCTGGAGTTTTTTTTGGGGGGGAAATGCATGTGTAGAAAGAATACGAATGAAAAGGGAGGAGAGAGGGAGAGTTGTAAAGAAAGGAGAAAGCATCTTTGAGCCTTCTGAGTTCCTTTTGCTCCTGTTGTGATGGGAGAAAAGGGAGATTCTGAATTCAGATTCTGAAGACTTTGAAGAGTGAAGAAAAGACAAGGGAAAAGGAGAAGACAAGACAAGACAAGCCAAAAAAGGAAACTTCAGCTGGCGTCAGCAAAGTTTCCTGTCTTGGCTTGTCCCTTTTTTCTTCCTTTCTTCCATTATAGTGCAGACACACACATAGTTATTTAGGTTCCGTTGTGTTCTGTATTGTAGGGAAGTAGTAGTAGTATTTAGGTAATTGTAATACCACCTTATAAATATCACTTTGACTAAAAGTAAAAGTCTAATGCAGTGGGATTGAATAGAATGAGATAGTACAGCATGTTGAGATCTTTTACCATTAGAAATCCCCGTAGCTTTTTGAAAAAAGATGAACTCGGCATTGTTTTGTTGTGGGCAGAAGAGGGGATAGGATGCTTCCAAAAATGATGGTAAATATAAAACAGGCATTAGTATATCAAAATTATTTAAGCTGACTAAAATCCACATCCGGCTATCCATTTTGGAATATCATGACATGATAACAACTGCTGTATGGGATGCTTCAACAAACAAGTTGAATGAATCATAAAACGAATAAGCAAACTTTCTGATGGATACCAAATAGAATTTAAAAATTAAAATTTCGAAGAATTTACTAAAAATGAGGATGACATTTCGTACATGAAACTAACTACATTTATTATCTTTGTGACTCATCCGACGACTTTGTGCCAGCGTTAGAAAAACAATGCATATAGGCATCTGGTCTGGTTGAATCCGATCCGTAAATGCTGGAAGCTGCATGTGGACTCAAAGTATATCTCTGGATCGGTATTTTTTTTTTAGATTTCGTACGTCGCCAAACATCAATCATTCTTCAATCAACAGCAGCACTACGTAGCACTCATACATAAGTACAATGCGAGTCTAATAAATTCCTTGAAATCGAATCTCGCTCCCATCTTTTCTACCTGTCAAACTCGTTAGCAGTTTGACATGTAAATGTAGTCTGTGTCCTGATCCAACAATAAGTGCCAAGGAAAAATAAGTGCTTCTTCATATTTTTGGGAGACACGAGAAGGAGCGAGAAGAAATACATTACATTACATATTTTTATTTGACAAGAGAGAGAGAAAATTAGAAGAAAAAAATAACAGACTGTTTTTAACCCGATCTCTTTGAGAAAATTAAACAGATTTTGGATGTCGTACTTATTACATACCTACCCATATTCATTGCGTTTCTTTTACCATCTCGTTTTACTATTTTTTCTTAAACGAACTGAAATGATAAGCGCATTCCATTGGCTCTCGTAGGTTCCCACTCTGAAATTGACTAGGAGGAACTAAAGTTGATTGAAAGCTGTCATGTCACTCATTCCTGAGCTGAAATCAGTAGAATCTTTTTTATTTTTTTCTGAAAAGAATTATTTTCTTCCCCCATGCATGCCACACCATATTTCCTTATAGCCATTTGCATGGAAGGAAGAAAAAATAAGCGAGCATGTTTCATGTGTTGATTGACTAGGTCGAAGCATTATCGAATGGATCAGAAGAACGCGATAACAACGTACATTATCCATTGACTAGAGTCATCCTCAGTCAGTGCACCAATGCATCATATTTTTGCAGGAAGTTTTGGATGATGTGATGGGTGGTTGGGTGTATAGTGTAGAGAAAGAGAGCGCATGGTTACATTGGATTGCACCAACGGATCACATTTTTCTTTTGGATAAATTTTTGAATAAGCCTCCGATCCGGAGTGAAGTGTCATTTGCTGTAAGTAAGCAATATATCCGTCACATTTTACACTGACAGTGACAGCAAGTCAAAAAAAGAGTTACATTTCTCACTCAACGCGCTGAAGCTGACAAAGACTCATCTTCACTGACTGTTAGACGGAAGAAGAAAAAATTTGTAAAAAAAAGAGATCTGATTGGTTCACGGGAATAAACATAATTCTAACATTGTGTAACATTAAAGCCCATTTATTTCATGTTTATACAGGATAGTTATGATTTTATACAGATTTCTGTGAGCATTTTATCTTAATGATGTCTAAAATAAAATTGTAAATTTTGCTGAAAATGAAGGTACCGAATCGCTTTGAATAAATATATATGTTGTCTGACTCCACCGTAGTTGTCATTAGACAAGTTTCGGACATTTAGGAAAGGGAGTTTTGCATAGGAGGTTTGTTTTTTTTCTACTCTCGGGGAAGCCCTTCTTCTGTTTTGGTGTGTTTGTAAAGCTGGAATAAAGTATGGAACATGCTGCATACAATAAAGAGCTAGACTAGTCTTGGACGGTATAATATAGCTAGATCAGAGTCAGTCAGAGGGTTATTTTACATAGAAGTGTCGAAGATGCAAGCACGCATCAATCATTAGACGGAGAGACAAGTCCCAGAAAATAAAACATTTTAGTTTTTTAAATATTTTTTTCCTCTCTTCCTTTTTTTGAAACTGGAGTTGAGTGAATGTTACCTACTTGTTTTCCCATGCTCGAATGCTTATTTTTTTAAATGTTATATCTTGTGTAACAGGCGATGAGCATGTAATAATAACAGGCATATAGCTCTGCTGTACAGCTTGTTTCCGCTTTCGATTCTGTCGCCAATGTTGTTTCTATCATTGCTAGATTGGACTCCTGTATTGTGCTATGTACCTAGCTTAACAAATACTAGATTTCCCTTCTCACCCCTTTTTTGTTTTATATCTTTTAGACTTATACAGTAGACATAGCTATCTATTGCAATTGTTTCATCATAATATAATTCATAAAGTTTAAAACATTTGTTTATTAAGTAAAATCGTAAAATTACATTTTGGATCAAATATGTTAATTTATCCGTTTGTCCAAAATATGTGGACTGGTATTAAGCAGTCTTACAAATGTAAGGATTTTGGTATCGTTTCTCGTATTTGTACTTATTAATGTATTTACAAGCCAGTTTTATTGATGTGCGTGCCTTGCCTGCACATTCCTGTTGAGGGAAACGGGAAGGAAGAGGGAAAGCAGGAAGATTAATGTTGTCAATGAATGACTGGCTGAGTAACCCTTTACGACTAATAGTTTGTTTCCCGTCTACACCTCCAACGGAGAAAGATTAATAGCTCCCATAGATCAGCACTGAAAGCTCTTCTTGCTCAATGATGCTGTTGATGCACTACACAACCAACGTCGTATCACGATATATTGTATTGGAAGTAAACAGTGGATTCATTCGTTTTACAAGTGCTTACTCACCCATTTAGCAAAAGTACGTACTTGCATGAAAATCAATGGAAAATCTGTAGGAATCCATCCATTCATTTAATGTTTATACATGATACAGTTTGCCAATATGCACTTAACGCATAGTTAGTGTCTTTTGCTTAGTTTATAGATAAATGCAACGGATTTACTCCATGTTTTACAATTAGCAAGCCTAACTATTTATAATGATATTCCGTTGCTGTAAAGTCGATTATTCCATATTTTTTTAGCAATTGACATAACTAGACATTTGTTTCATTTGAATTTAATTAACAAAATCGTTGTTGTTGTACTTCCATCTGCATACTGATATTTTCATATTTTTATTTCTGCCGCTTTCTGAGCGTGAAACTTAACTTAATTTAAATTACAAATGGGGATGCGATAAAAATAATCGAGACAAAATTATTGTAATCCAAAATTTAAAATCAATTTGTAGAACATAATCATTTTTGATTGTCTCGTTTCAGATAACGGAATGCCCCGAAGACTCCGAACCGCTTATACGAATACCCAGTTGCTGGAGCTGGAAAAGGAGTTCCATTTTAACAAGTACCTTTGTCGGCCTAGACGGATTGAGATTGCGGCTTCATTAGACTTATCCGAACGACAGGTAAAATTGGAGAGAGAAAATTATAACAAATTGAATTTGAAAAGTGCTACCTAATCATGTTATTTTAAAACAAGCAATCCAATTAATTATTAAACATTTTTGTTTCATAAACATAGGTAAAAGTCTGGTTCCAAAACCGTCGGATGAAGCACAAGCGCCAGACAATTACCAAAGGTTCCGGAGAGGACGGCGAGAAGTCCACAGACGGCAAGTCCTCCACCAAAGGGGGTGACTCCGGAAGTACAAAACTGGGACTAGGCTCCCCCGCAGAAGACAAGAAAAGTTGCCAAAGTTGTGATCTCATGACACCCCTCTCCCCCCTGACCCTTTCATCCTCATCATCAGGTGGCGGTGGTGGCGGAGGGAGCAGCGAGAGGGGAGCGAGTGGAGACAAACTGCTCAATAATAATAACAATAACAATTCCATCAAAGCATCACCAACAACGACAACTGGCAGCAATGCCAGCAACTCAAGCAGCAATCTCACTTCATCCTCCTCCTCCTCTGGCTCCACTCCTAGCTCCGGCCCCACAAAGAGCACTAAAGGGAAGTCTGGCGGAAGCAACAACCCCAATAGTAATAACAATCTGGGGAATCCAAATGACAACAATAACTCATCCTACTTCAAAGACAGCAATCCAAACAATCTCATGCAACAACAGTCCATGGACGCAACAGGGCTGAATACCTGCTCCCCCTCCATGGACGGTGGTGGTGGGATGGTTGTGCTCAAAACCGAGCCCATGTGTGGAGTCATCGGTAGTAGTTCCAGTGCAACTAACGTTATTCCCAGTGACCATCATCCCAGGAAGAAATCAGATCTCAGTAAATCATCAGCCGCCAATAATAATAGTGGAGGTCACAGTCTTATCGTCAATCCATTCGAGAGCAATAATCAGAACCCTTTGATGGACTCCAAAAGTCCGTTACTTGAAAAGATGTCCACCGGTGTCCATATGACAAAGCAGCAGTACACACAACAGTCTTGTCTTTCGGGGACTACTCCAAATAAGAGGAGCAGAGCTAATAAGAACCGTCATAATAATAGTAGCAATCAGCAACAACATCAGAGCCAGATATCGACAATTCCGATGAATGCGGGATCCGCAATCTGTCCATATGAATATGGAAGTGTGAGTCCGGTGGGGCCCTCATCCATGGGAAGGTATGGAATGCCCCCACAACAGCAGCAACTCAATCAAATGAATAGTAAATATGGAGGGGGGAGTGAAAGCTACGTGAACGGGATCTCAGCGATGACAAGTCGTTTCCAGGCCAGTAGTCTTCACGGGAGTGGTGGAGGCAGTGGGAGTGGGGGAAGTAGCCCGGTGTCTGCAGCTGCAATTCCGAATCATCACCTCCAAACCGGTGGTGGAGGAGGCAGAGGTGGGAAAGGCGGGATGAATAATGTAGTAGATAGATATGCCCCATATGGCTCAGCAAATATTCCAGAAAATGCTGCTGCTGCCTACTGTAACTACACCGGTCAGGGTAGTAGTGGGATTGGTGGTGGTGGTAGCGGTTATCCGCATGAAAACCGGGGCTATCATCATTCAACTGGAACAACCAGCAGCCCTGGTGGTGGTGGGAGCAGTGGTGGTGGTAATGGTGGTGCGGCTACAGCAGGTGGTTATGAGATGGGCTATTCCACAACAACAGGAGATCTTGTGGGAGCAGGAGGAACATGTCGAGAATCCGGAATAGGGACGTCAAACCAGACATCCAACTTACATATCCACACAGTGGAGACCTTTTTAAACAAGCAAAATTGTCGATTTCCTCTCCAGTCCGCCTAGCTGTTTCTGTTGTTTTCCTCCTTCCACATACCTATATATTTATACAAGTCACATGCTTTTGTCCTAGTCCTCATATAAATGCCTATAAACTTTCCCTTCTACTCACCCATCTCCCAGTCTTCCGCTTCTCTCTCCCAGTCACAAAACATCTCTTCCACACCATTCAAACTAGTCTATTCATTTATTTCCCTGTGCGAGTTTAAGTATAGACCCTGTGGCCCGGCCCTGCCTGTCTTCCTTTCCAAGTGTTGGAAGTTGGAGGAGGAACTATATGGGAATGGTACCTTTCCGTTCCTCCCTTCATTCCGTTCGATTCCACTTGGCGTACACATACAATTCATAGCATTCATTTCATGCCTTTTCTTTCCTTTCCCTAGATCTCTCTCGATGGTTTCCTTTACCTACTCATGCAACTCCCCGTTATTCTGATACTCTGGCCTGGCCCCATATACATATGTATGTACCTACCTGGCATATGCTCACATAGCATCACTTATTTCCTTTCCCCAGCTATTTTTTTTCGGGTGAACATGTAACCAACTGTACAAGTCTAAACTGTAACTTGGAGAAAAGAGTGAAGCCAGAGTCATTTCCAGTTCTCTCCTTTCTCTTGGAGAAAAATAGAGAAGAGATAAGGAGAAAACCACGCCGTAGATTCGGCGGTCGTCTATGTGTGTTTTACTCATAAAGACATATGTATTTACGCTATATCCTTTGCTGAACTCACGAACTCCATTTCATTTCTCAGAACAGAAAACCCACATCATTCAGTATTGTACTTATAAGCAAGCAAGCTAGTCAAACTCAACTCAAAAAATTGATGTGATCTAATGCGATATGGGTGAGCATATACGTGACCAAAAAAGGAATTTAATACTCCTTCCCGTGGCATATAGCATGACATTACATTATTAGTCTAAACTACTGGGTGGCTTTTTTGGAACTGTATATTTTGTTGAAAAATAAAAATACATACATTAACATCATAAAAGCTAAATGCCTATAAAAATGTACGCATTTATAGCAGCAGTTTGCTAATGCAGAATATTAGTAGGACATAATACAAGCCATATTTAACAACGGAGCACTGCCACTGCAGTCTGACTCAGCCTATTAAAAAATCGGCCTATTCAAAAGAATTTTTTTAGGTCAGTCCTTCTGAATGACCCAAGTTGACAAAGATCTTCATCGAATTTCACTAGGTGACAATGAGTACTTCTGGCAGAGGACTGGGGCAGTAGTAAGTGCTCCTATTGGGAGAGGTTCCTACTTGCTTACTACTTTGCGTCCTCGTCATATCATATCATTCTTCGAGATCTAGTCCATTTTCATTATCATAACATCCAGCAAAGAATCCAGTAACACATATATCATTTCTGTTTACTTCCTTTTTTACTATTATTTGTATACACAAGGCTCTCACACGACACACGGCTTGAGTATACGTCTACACTGGCTGGAGAGGAAGTAGTGAAAAATCAGAGGAGAACCAGAGGAACATTGAGCAACAACGAGGGAGCTCTCCGTTCATGTTCAGTGGACCTCCTTTCGGTAATATATTTTTTACGTAATGTATGTATGCACGGGAAGGACTCTCTCTTGGTAGGAGTTTTTTTTTCTTTCCACTTCCACCCAAGTCTGAGGAAGGACCAGGGAGAGAGACACAGAGTGAAGTACGGAGAAGAGCCAAACACAAGGTGATATATAAATTGTTTTCTATCTCTATGGACCGCTAATCATCATGGAATGATTGAATTATTTTGAATCATCACACGCTGATCTTGATAAAATCCTTCTGAGGAGGTTACAGGTAAATAACGGGGGGCGAATATTTTCGGGTGAATTGTTTCGGATGAGAGTTATTGGAAAGGATTTTTATTGGGCTGGGTTCGGTTGGTTTTTGGTGTGTGTGTGTGTGGTTATGTGTGTACTACGTACATGTGAAACCGTGATGTGAAGTACAAAGCGATGCTGGAAATGGAAATGAATATGTGAGCGAAGGGCACACGTGAACTGGATCAAAGGGAAGATTAAAAGGAGTCGAAGAGATATCCTGCTGTGGAGAGGAAAAGTTTACCAAAGATTTGTGACTGTGTCAGTGTCACACTTTATCATCGGATTGGTTATAAAATTACGTAAAAATTACATATCAAAAAAGCAGTTTAACATTTCCTTGGGGTCACAGAGTTCAAAAGTGAAAGCGTTTTCAAAAGCTTTGCAAATAAGTAATAATCGCTGCAAGTGAGCCGACAAAAAATCAAGGATTAAATATACATAAACCAATTTTAAACAATGAGTGTATGCTATTGCAGCTAGAACGCAAATAAAGGAATCAGGAGTTCGTCAGACACGTATATTGTGATTGTTGTAGGGTTATCTTACCACTGGGAATCACTTTGTTGAAGGCGAGCAGTTAATTAATACTTAGGATTTCAAAATGATGGAAGGGCAGCAGGGAGCGTTTGGGGGAGCCAAAGCTGGAGCTCCGTTCGATCCAGTGGCATTTGCCAAGAAACCTCCTGTGATCCTACGTGCACTGTGTTTGGTAAGTTTTGATTGATGGATTTGATCTGATTGAGAAAATATTGTTGTTTATCGTGTACAGCAGTGATCTTCAGATGAGTCGTGGTCGTAAAGGATTGCATTTGCCATTGATGTTTGTACTTCGTCTTATCTTCAATTCATTTGTGTGCATGAATGTAATAACTTGCACTAATATTTACTACTTGCATGATGATATGATTAATGCATTTGCAAATATTTTAGTACACACTAGCGAGGTCACTATATATTCATCTTCCTTCTGAGGTAACACACTTAATTTAGGTGAGGTATTACGCTCAAGTATCTGCACAATAATATGTAACTCCATGGGTCTTCCATTCCAATATTCCAATTCCCCTAAATGATATTTAAATGAAGATTTGTAGGAGGTAATCATACTGTGCTTCCGTTTGTAGCAATGGAATGGAATCCAATAGCAGGAGCAATTGAATTTGGAAGTTGAAGCTTTGCTACAATACTGCATTCCCCATTTCGAACGCAAATTTATGCAAGATCCCTTATCCGAATAAATTAGATAATCAATAAGATATCTTATGTCCTACATTTATAATTATTTAAATGTCTTTTACCAAGGCTTTGAATGTTTTCTTGGAAAGAATTTATAACCCTATAATAACGGTTTTTCTATTATCGATTTATTTCACGTTTTGGGAAGTGCTTGGAAAATAATTGTGTGCCAGCAGTAAACCAACTAGCATTTTGTTTACAAAAAGTGTATGTTGGGTATTGATATTATGTATGGTACCTTTCTTCCGAGATTAATATTTAAGGAAGGAAGTTGCATAAGTAAAAAAAAAGTGAATCAATATTCCACGTAATAAAAATTAAAACCCACATCACTTTCGAGCTTATAGCTTCCTTTACATAAATTCTAGATTCATCCACGTTCTTGTGTAAATCCCTTACTAAAGAACGTATATGTAAAAGGAAATATTGTCCTTCTGCATCATTTCACTAATTCGCTCACGATTTTCATTCATTTCAGATATCAGCCTCCAATTCCATGCATGCCATGAAAAATGTATAGAACACGAACAATCCAGAACTTTTATGGATAGAGGCTTTTATATGTAACTAGCTGACAAAGCAAGATAGTAGAATAAAATAAAATTGAATAGAAAATATTGCTGGCTTTCATCTAGCATGATTTAAGATGAAGAAACGGGGCTGTGCTGCTGATTTGTTAAAGAAGAAGGTGAAGGCGAAGGGAATTAAGGATAGAAAATGCTTCTTAAGTTGTGGAGCTGATTTTTTGAATAACATTTTGGAGCTTTTTAAATTACGATGTAAAGAACTGCAATTTATACGATTAACTCATCATATTTCTCATTATAAATTTTATTTTCATTTTTACTAAACGCAGCTTACCCACACCCAGAGCATGATCCGAAAGCCTGAATCGATGTGATAATGGTGGTTTATGCTGAAATGTAATGAGATGTTTACTAGTTACTTTCCTTTCAATGTCCGAAGCACATGAGACCCTTCAAAATGAAGATATATGCAACGAATGACATTTTAAAAGTCCCCGACATTTAATGACAGGGACAGTTGACGACCAAATTAATTGCCTAAAACGCAATCCTATGCTAAATATAGCATTGATCCCATAAAAGAATCCTTAGATTGAATTGGTGAATAGGTATGAGCTCAGGTAGATACATATATTATTTGCTAAGTTATTTAGGACTTTGGATGTGTGGAGAGTTCGAAGCTAAACTTGTTTGTTGTTTACAGTCATGACTCACGAGAACAGCATGGAACATGTCTTTAAAAAAAGTACAGTAAAAAGTGAATGCTTAAATTTCTAATTTTGGGGAGTTGTGAAGAGTGAAAAGGAAGTTCATTCATGCAAATATTCATCGGATTGTGCAAGGATTTCCTTTGAACTTCTTATCGAATTTAATCTTGCTTTCGTACAAGCATACATGGCTCCGGCTGTCGTTTAGGCATATAAAAATCGTGCACAATTGAATATATTTTCCTTTTTAGATTCAAAATGCTTTCTCTTCTTTATATGTATAAAAAAATGGAACAGTTTATTTCTGCCTTTCAAAGACTATTAAATTCACTGGAGGCTTTTAAAAAATTAGCCGATTCACGCAGTTTTACATCGATTTTCTCCGAACTTCTACGGATATGAATAAGAATGAATTTCTTGCAGGCAATAGTTGAAAATCTTGCACGGATTTTATGTTTTTTGGCTCTTGTCGGTGCCCTTTTATAGGACGGGTAATACTCATCAAGAGAGTGTCGAGTGGTGAAAGCGTCCAGGGAGACTCATATAACTTGATGTGTTACAGTGTTTAGCCTTTTCTTTTTGTCAACAACTCTCTGAGGAATTTGTATATTTCTATACAGCATGCATTGGTAGCCCAGTTTCATTTTCTATTCTCGAGTCACGAGTTGTGACATTTGAAAACATGTGCGTTTGCAAAGGTTGTATTATTTTTTAGATTGTTATTATGAATTTACTTCTATACATATTCACATTTTAATACGCACTAGTTTAATCAAGACAAACGTTAAATATCAAAACGAAAACAAGATAGGAATGCGTATGTCAGGAACCGAATGCTACGTTGCTTTCCTATTACATAAAATAGAACAAAATCAATACATTCATCTCAGTATCATATTTGAAACATGGTTTAATAAATATGGCTTAATTTACGCTCTTGACCTCTCTTTGTACATCGCTGATAAAGTGGCAATTATTGAATTATCATCAAGGTAAAGCAGAGAAGATTCAGTTTAGTAAAAGAGGGGGAAGTGTTTTCTGAAAGGATGCTACTTCTAATGAATCCTAATGAATACCAAACGAGTTGCTGATCGGTTGACACAGTAGAGAAATCTTAAGTAAAATGTCCTAAATGTATAATTTGCTTATATAGAAGCAAGGAGGATTGCAAAGTGTATCAAATAATAAAACAAGCCATTTAGCAAATTAAATTGAGAGCTCCACTGGTCTGGTATCTGCAGAGAAGGAGGAGGGAAGGGAATAGGGAAAATGTGTATTATTCCACTAAATATTGCAATAACCATTTTAACTACTTCTTCACTCTGTTTTCATTACTTGTCTACTTTTCCCCGAAGAAAACTTTCGGTTTTTCGGACAAATACGACACTTTCTCCTCCATACACACTTATTTTCTTATTTTAGGTATCCACATGTTAGTGATATTAAGGAAAAAAGTTTTTGTCCTCTGGGAAGAAAACTCTTTCTAAAAAATGGAGGAAAGTGGGAACGGAGAACATGAATTTTTTATTATGTGAAATGCCTAATGTATTTGAGTGGCCTTAGCCAATATGGGGATTTAAATATGGAAGACGACTTCGCAAGAGTTTATGCGGAGGAAAATTTTCAGCTTATTTTTTTTTGCAAAAGTTTCAATGATTTTAGACAAAACTGCGCCGATATAACATTGTCATACATTTAGTGAACTATTTTACTGTAAAAATTGCTTTAACCCTGTATGCTAATTTTGTTGGCATTGTTTTTTCTGTATTTTTTAAACAGCTCTTTGCCATCATCGTATTTGGTTGTATATCTTCAGAAGGTTGGCGATACGATCGGGGACGCAAGCGGGAAACATGCTTATTCAATGATAACGGAAACGTGTGCAACTATGGTGTGGGGATTGGCGTTATTGCCTTCCTCGCATCGATCGGTTTCCTTGCTGGGGAATACTTATTTGAGCAAATGTCATCAGTGAAGACGAGGAAGCACTATGTGTTGGGTGACTTAGGATTTTCGGGTGAGGAAAAAAAACTACCGTAACTTTTTTTATCTTAACGATTCTTTTCTACCTGGATAATGTATGTTTAATGCAAATAAAATAAATAGCATACAGGAAACATTATCTTCGGTCTTTAGAATGTTGTCACTTTGTAACTTTCTTTGCAAAAAAAAACTCTTTCTTTTGCTACTCCTATTTTTCTATTTCCGTTCCTCCCTGAGCACTAATTTATTCCTCCCTTCGCGGCTAATTAATCATTTGCCCAAGCAGTTCGGCTGTACGGTGGTGGTTTGCTTTAAAGCTGAAATAGAAGTTTCGGTTTTCTTGGCAAAAGAAAAAAGTTTTTAACGAATAGTAATTGTTAAGACCAACAAAGAAGTTTCAATTGAGTGGGAAATAGAAAGTAAAAGTTTTTTAAGTTGACTCAAGTCGGGGAAAGGGAAAAGCCTCTTTATTTCTTTTCATTTCACCTGTTTTGCTCAACTTCATGAAACCAAGAATAAAAGACATGACATACTGTTACTTTTTTTATGACAGGTCTTTGGGCGTTTCTGTACTTTGTCGGGTTTTGCTACATGTCTAATCAATGGAGTAAATCTGAGGACCCACCAGGTGACGTCGGCGTTGGAAATATCAAGGCGGCCATTGCCTTTTCACTATTTTCCATCTTTACTTGGGTAAGTCTACTTATCATGGCAGGCAGAATAATATTTCGAACTTTGGGTGAAACTTCCTGGGTATATAAAAAGTAAAAAAAAACAAACGCGAGGGGACTCAAGGGTCGGCTAACAACATTCCATTTTTACCTAGGAAAAATAATCACTTGATCACTCTCCTCACTCAAGTCATGCATATTATGTGAGCTGAACTTGATGTTTACCTTCCACTTTACTACGGTGTATTATTGGTATAAGCTCGGTCCATTTCCGAAGTTAGCGAATGGATGAAAATTGTCCCTGGAGAGCTTCAGCTTTCACTTTTATAGAAACAGGGTAAACCCCTGTCATGCTTAGTATTCTAAGTTTAGCCAACATGCCCTGAAAACAGGATTGAATAAAACATTTTTCGGAACCCAGTCCTGTTGCTCTTCATTCAAGGTAAATAGAAATTTTATGTTACGAGGCCGGACCCAAAGTCACTCTTTTACGATTTTGTATGCACGCCCAAAGAAAGGTTGTGTTCAGCTTTCACCTATGCGAATAAAGAGAATCATTTCGGTGTTGATAAAACAAAGCTGTAGGTAAGCATTTGAAGATGCATTGAAACTGGATTGGATTTAACTTTCCATCAAGGGAAAGTAGTACCTTATGGATAAGTACTGTGGAATGACACTGAACAGGTTGCTGAAGGATTATCCCCGTTTATTCTTATCCAGTGGAACATACAGTCAATATGACATCTCTTCCTTTTTTAACACCTACGCTGCGCCAGCTCAAAAAACTGAAAAGCTATGGGAAAATATCATTTGTTTATTTTTTTAACGTTTTATGTTTATCCACTTGCCTTTTTTGAGGTAGTAGAGTCACTTTTTAAGCCAGTTTTTGGAATAAGTATATGTGAGCATGTTTGAGAGAGGAGGAAGCGTCATAGTATGTGTGGATAGGAAAGTAAGCTCGCTTTCACCTGACTTGACTTTTTCACACTTTTGCCATGAACAAGGAGTGAAAGCGAATTCCTGGTAGATCTGATCTGATATAGCTTTGCCTCATTACCGCCCGTTTTCAGCAACTACGTGAGAAAAGAGCAGGAAACTCAATCAACTTAATTGAACGTCTCACACGCTAGCATCACACCGGATGCGAATCTTCCGCTTTTATATGTGGGTACTTATATTTACGGGGAGTTGAAGCGGTTCATTTTAGCTTTCGTGCTGAAAGTGGCAAAATACAGAAGGCGCCTTTTCTCATAAACCTTTTGATTGTATTAAAGATCTAGTGACAAAAATATGCCTTTAAATGTCCGAAACTAGACAACGAATGCAGACGTGTTAGAAAACTATAATGAATATGTTGCAATGTTCACTGTACTAATTACATTAGCAGGGTAGTATGGACTATGTAACTTTTGTGCTTTCTTCAAATGTCCTAAAATTTGTTGTGCTATTCTCCACTTCCCTTCTCCACAAAACCCTAGCATTGTTATTTACAACACATAAGGACGGAGAATCCAATGCATATTGATTACCTCTGAAATTACTTTTCGGAGGAAATAAGATTTTAAACAGGACATCCGGCTCGGAAGGAGAAAATTACGTTTTTGTTTACTCTGTGGAGCAAAAAAGGAAATTCTTATTTTCTCTCCAGTGGAGGGAAACAACGGAAATTGGATGGCTGGAAGTGCTTTCCCGTTTCACTCCTCGTCCTCAAACATAAATCCTTCCCCATTGCACAAAGTTAATTCTGCGCGAATCCCTCACTTAATCAAACACTTCTTCTGGAACCATTCATCAATATAATTGGATTCTACTTCATGTTTTCCGTTATTTCTACACAATAATGATCCGTGGAAGCTGGTTAGTCTGATATAATAATATGAAATTAAAATGATACATTGTATTGTTTCACAGGGCGGCTGTGCATTTTTCGCTTACCAACGTTTCCGACAAGGAGCGGAACAAGCATTCGCCCCCACATATGAAGTAGACCCTGGAGCGATGCCGGGAGCAACAGCATATTCCTCCTTTCCTGGAGGACAGGATATGGGATCCTCTGCTTACAATGAAGCTCCATTCGGTGGCGGCCAAAACAAAGGTATATTATATTACTCTTTTTCCTTCCGTTAATCACAATCTAATGACAATAATGAGCTGGCTAGACCGTCCGACCTTTCTTTTTAATTAATTGTCCTTGTTGAAACATGGGCCAGGAGAAAGCTCTCATATTTCTCCAGACAATGTCTCATAGAATGACAGACGAGCTCTACTCTGCTAATTAGCGGTTTCCATACTTTACCTTTAGGCCTTTGTCAAAGCTAGAGCTTTTAAGCTTGCTTACATCATCAGTCTTTCATGTTACTTTCCTTTGTCATTACTTCTTACGAGAATTAAGTACTTTTTTGTACTGACACATCATCAAGGCTTTTTATTCCTCCATATGATCCCTCCTTCGATTCTAGCATGACAGTGTAATCTTTTTACTTTTCTCCTTTTTGTGTGGTTTGGTGTTGCCAATCCGATTAGTTTTCTCGCACTCCACCTTCCTAAATGCTTACGCCTCCTTCTACAATACTTGACTATGATGAAGTGTCATCCTTTGCACTTTAGTTCTGACTTAGCTACATAATATGTACCTACATTACATTCTGGACTTGCTGAGCGGACAATAAAAAGGTTACATAGTTGAATGGATTATTATTATCGTCGGCAATTACAGGACACACACAGATCATTATTGTCATCAAGATTGCAGTAATGATCAAACAGACATATGAAATGAAAGATAAAATCTGTCTGGCAGACATATAGACAAGTGGATAAAATAACGAAATGAAAATAAAAGCCAATCCCTAGCTCTATTTCATTGTCATTAAAACTATAATAAATCAATAGCCCTCTAATAAAAATGACCATTTGTTGCTTCCAGGTCCATCCGGAGGTATGGACTACGGTGCTCCAACGTATTAAAAAGATGACAAAAAACAAACAAACTGAAAGTACGAAAGTACTTACTTTTGTATGTACGTACATCCTGTGCCGGCAGTAATCAAAAAAAGAATAAAAAGGAATTCAGAGGCACAAAAGCAAATACAAAATCGATAATAGTGAAACACAGGTTTACAGTGTCTGTCTACTACACGTTAAATGAATTAGTAAAATGTATTTCTTGCTGTGTAGCCCAAGAAATTGAAAAATGTTGGTCAGTCAGTGATGTTAATGTTGACTTACGTAATGAATTCTCCTGGCCAGGGAGCTTTGAGAGAAACTCCGAAAGTATATACAGATACCTATCCCAATGAAAATCTCATAGTAAAAGAGTCATGTTGTTAACCATTCCTAGTCTGATTACTCTGATCTGATTGTTTCATTCCACTAACGATAAACATTAATTTAGCTCAATAAATCGAATATCTACACTAATACCCAAGCTGGAAAGAGGAATGAATGGAAAGAACAAAAATCAATATAATAATTACCTACATACCTACATGTATACCGTACAATGTATCTACCATCTATATTTACGTAACGTAAAAACAATCGTCTGAAAATAATAGAGCAGCAGAAATCAATAAAATAATCAGTTCAGGAATGTTTCAATGTCCACAAGTCAATATATCGGACTGGTCAACAAAGTAATGTACGTATCAAGAATTACAAAGAAAAACATAATTATTATGTAGGACCATCCACTACCGATCACTGTAAAAAAAATATATATCGATTAAATTGACAAAATCACACCATACCTAATGTGTAAGCAGACTCTGTAGATGACATATATAAGAACTACCTAAATATATTTGTGTATTACGATAAATGATAATTTATGTACAATTAGTTACGTACCAATCCAGTGTAAATATAAACGAATGATCCATTCCTGAAACAAATTGATATTATTATGTATTATTATTTGTAGATCCTAGGCAGTTGCTTTCTTT
The DNA here is from genome assembly GCA_034696905.1 of Lepidocyrtus violaceus. Taxonomy (NCBI): domain Eukaryota; kingdom Metazoa; phylum Arthropoda; class Collembola; order Entomobryomorpha; family Entomobryidae; genus Lepidocyrtus; species Lepidocyrtus violaceus. The sequence goes on along the minus strand of JAQGAI010000055.1, from coordinate 7,228 downwards.
CTTGAAGGAAATAATCTATCAAAGAAAAATATAGTATTAAATTCTACTGATTTACCTGTTGATGTACCGATACCGATTATTGAATGAAAAATATTGTATTTTAACGCATTATTTTCATGGACTATGTAGCTGGTACAGACTATAGTTTGTTGATTACTTACGGGTTTATGTACTTCTGATTATAAATATATGAATATGAGTACTCAAAAAGTTATTGATGTCTACCGCAAATTTTGTAAGAAAAACATGTCGGTTTTAATATGCCTGTTCCTCGTTGTAAGATCAAAGTCGGGTCCAACCAACCAAGCCCATTGTCAGAATTGCTGATATATAACGTTAGATTTAAGGAGAACTGAAGAAGAAAAATTATCCAGCTAGAATATTATTAGCTTTGACATGATTTTTTACAGAATGTGCGGTGGATATGAATAAATCGTTCTACTTTTAACTGGATTACTATAATATGAAAAAACGCTTTCCGACATAAATATACATAAATAATATATATGTAGTAACTTCCGAGATGCTTTTAAAATTATAAAATTGTACATAAGTATAAATATTATGAAGCAAAGATCTTATCTTAAACAATATACCTATACATTTTAAACAAATAAAATATTTACATCCTTGTTAAGGAGAAAGGTAGTCGAAATATATTGTAGTCACAAATTAATATGCAAGGCTATGGCATGATGATGATGATCAAATCTGTATTCAATGTACTTCTATTACATAAGTCTGTTCTATTAAAAATATATATTATGCAGGGCTAATAATAATAATACCAATAATTTCTTGTGCAGCCTGTTCAAATTTTAAAAGTTTGCAGCGAGTGAAGACGATGAGGATAAGTGATTACGTTGTTTTAGAAAAATATGTAGTAACAGAGTTCAAAAAAGATTTTATTTGTTGTTAATCGCGCCTGAAATTTTAATCTGCATCAATTTGAATTCCATTGAGCTCAGCTAATCGTAAGATTAGCAGCAACAGGATAACAGATATGAACTTAAAATTTACAAAGCATTTTCAATGTCTCCACAAAAGTTCTTCCTTTCAAAAGGTTCAACAAAGTAGTTTTTAAATTTACTACACAAATCAATTCTAGAAACGGGTACAAATCATGAAAAAAAACTTATTATGTATTATTATTATCAAATTGCTTTAATTCCTATTATACTTTTTAACTAATGTTTTTTAGTCCGTTCAAATCCAGCTGCAGCTAGTACCCAAACCGAACTAATAAATCCTCAAAATCTCATGCAGACTAAACACAAATTCGTCAGTAATAAATTATAGATCTGACTAACGTCTCGAGTGAATTATATTGCTGTGCAAAGTACAGTGTAGTGGCAATAAACTGTTTGATTCTTTAGATAACTAGTTACCTGGAAGAGCAAATACGTAAAGAACGTTCGGAGAAAGTTCGATACTTCAGAGGAGACCAAGTAATGTACATTTAGCTAATAGTTGTGTAGTTGTCAATTAGTTTGTATTGTTATCTAACGATTTTAACCAACTGACACAACTTGCATACCTACTTAAGATCAGAAAGATATAAATGAATGCTTCCGTTGTCAATCCGGTTATGAACATAATGTTGACTAGTAGAGTTCAATCATTCAGTACAACTATAGTAGGGATAGAAGAGCATCAGTGATGCTTACAGTTACAAAACTGGTTTCACAAACCAACTTTTAATTATTTACAATTATGCCATCGAATTAAAAATATGAGTTTAGAAGTCAAATTATTTTAGTTTTTATGCATTTATAATATTGTGCTATATTTTATTTTATTTAGTAAATTTTATTTCTAATTTAAGTTTCTATCTTACCGTGATTTATGCATTGTTTTTACCAACTAATTTCAATACTTTTATTTGATCTTCGAATTGCATTTAAATTTGAAATGGATGGCGATAAATGACTTTCCAAGGTTTTGCTGCTGTGTTATGTGCGCGTGCGTACTAAAATTTGGTATTATAATTTATAATGCACTGAAGAACAGGTAGAACAAATAAGATTGTAGATGCAAATAAATATTTAAATATCTATAATTACTTGCTAGTTATATGTATCCAGAAAACGATATTATGATCGTGTATGAAGCGAAAAGAGGCATATTAAAAAAGTCAGTCCTTCCCCTGTACATGGGATAAAATTGCAACAAATCAAAAATGAAATATCATGCCGTATGCTAATAATTATAATATAATTGTGAACTGTGGTGAAATAAATATATATATATTTAATTAAAAGGAATGTATTACAATGGGAATCTACTATCAAATCAATCTACAAAACAAAATTGTGTGGTAAGTAAACATATTATATAACTTGCAGTAAATATTACCAGAAAAAAGAATGCTTTGATGTAATAGAAGAATTATGTAATGATAATGATTGTAAGAAAATGAGTGTATCAATTCAAGCTTGTTGATACAAAGAAAAAACATATATATGATATTATGAGGATATATAAATGCAGAACATGTTATATTGAATATTTAATGGTCATATTGTGGTGTGGCAATAAAAGATCGTGTCAACATCTCCATACAAAACAAAATCGGAAACAGAAAGTTGGGCATTTTATTCCACTTTCACTTTATGACGTATTTTTTTTTTCATTTACGACCAACCATAACTTACACTCATCCTATTTTGGATACGCATTCATCCAAAATCATATAATGCCAATTTGTGATCTTTGGGGGAGGGGAGGGGAAACATGGCTATGCATACTAACCAGGAGAGCAAAAAGTAATCCGATTCAATTTTATGATTCAATTCAAGGGAAACGCAAAATCCTTATTCTTTCATTTTATTCTTTTTTTCAACCAGCGCAGTCGGGATTATTCTGGTGGATCAGGATCATCAAAATACGTTTGTACGTGACAAGAATGGAATAAAAATGAGATCCCATTGGTCTGATGGATGGAGCTGATATCTGCTAGGAGCGATGATGAATACATTTTTGTGCGTCATTCTGTTTGCTAATTTGACAGCCTCATATTTTTTTGCTATGCGAGTGAGGGCAATTTAGAGATCAGAGTGATCAGACTTTCCTTTACCGGAATTCATAGTGGAAATATTTTCGGATGAAATGTTTTAAGGCATGAGCCCTACTCTGCATATCATTCATAGTAATAAAATCCTACCCTTTAATTTGCTTTGGTAAAGTTCATCATATTTTTTTTTAAATAATCTGTAGCATTGGGGTTCATATGTATGCTTGTTGAGTACTGGGAACTTCCATATGGAATTGTGGGATATGCGGAAGGGAACTCGTATCAAATCCAATTGCGTTGCTTTCACCACGATGGTTTCCTGTCGGTTGATGGGATTATAGAAATACTCTTACATAATAACCTACCTCCGCTTCCATAATATTCAGGTTTTACTGACCATCTCAGATTCGAGGTAGAATGCTACCTATTCCATTCTATTCCAACAAGTCTTTCATTATTACTAGGATGCAGCCATGCATACAATATTCTTCAGTGAAAATCCATTCCATTCTACTCCATTCAATAAACCAGATCAGGGTGTCAACTGGACGTTGATCTTGTCAGAGATACGGGACTACACTGGAATTAGGAAGTGCTTACTTCTGTTTGCATTTCCAGCCTACACCATCCATAGATACCATCGTACCGCTGAAGCTGAACCAATCCTGCGTTCAATTCTATCGAATTTTAAATTCATTTAGTTTTCGGGAGATGTAAACCTCTATGGAACTTACTAGAGCAACAATGAATCCCTTTCATAATCTGTGTAGTGAGTGACTAGTATACAGTCCTTTGTTGAAATAGCAAGTGAAATTCATGATTTCCCTTACATTTTGGTAAATACTCTCAGTATTTACTGGAGATGATTTTGAGGTGCTTTCACTTCCACATGTCGTCGACGTGCCCGATTTTCACCCTGCTCGAAGCTTCTCTGTAGAAAAGGAGGAAACGTAATTGGAAATGTTCAAAAGGAGCAGACCACTTTATTATAAGAGATATTTGTGGATGATGATGATGACGACGACGATGAAGAAGGTGGCCCTGGGACTAAGTACGCTTCCAGTTTGAGAGATTGCCTAAAGTACTTACTTTCTCTTTCTACAACAGAACAGAACAACTTCAGACTTCATTCCACTTCCCATTTTTTATCTGAAACGAAAAGTCTTCTCTTTGCTCAGACTTTGCAATTTCCTCCCTTTCTATGTACCTCCACAAGTAGGGAAGAACTTAGCCTATACTTATGTGAGAGCATTGTATAACATACAGTTCATTATATGACTAGACAAAATGCATACATATCTTCACCAATCCATTCAGACATAGCCACCCTTAACACTAATAGTAATAGATAATGGGAAATAAACACATATACACATGCCTAAAGTATCTTGTATGAGTTTTCTAATGCACTCCCAGTCCATTATTCCATCCCTTCCATACCCTGAAAGCATGTTTTTTTTTCTCCGTGAAAAAGCTCTCTTAAACTTTCCCCAATTTCTCCTTCCTCACAGGCCATTGCATTTACACTGCTTTATTGTTGTCGTTAGGCGAATTCCATAATGAGAAGTAAAATGGACCATGCCACCATTCCTTTCTTGTTCCATTATCATTATACGCTATCATTCTGTTATTCCTTTGTAGATTCATTCATTCAGCTAAGGAGAAAGAATTAATAATGGAGAAAAAAGTTGAATTGATTCACTGAAGCATTTATTCTATATACCTAGCAGTATATCTGTATAAGGATGGGCAGAAGGGAGGGAGGGAAGTAATGTGATGCGATGCGAAAAATACCATTGGCCTTGTATGGCTCATTCAAGAAGCAACAGATGTAATGCATGAGCTAACAAGACATGGAGAAATGGGCTGTTGGAGAAAGGAATCGAAATGGAATAGGGAGAATTTTTTTCCCCAGCAAAACATAAATGTAAGGCCAGAACGGAGTTAAAAGTCATTCAGGAAAGATTGATATGGTAGGTACGTGTGTAGATAGATCCAGATCCAGGTACTGACTTAACAATGAGCATCATCGATATGCATTTCCCAAATAACTGGAGATATAAAGATCTTATTATGCATGTATGTAGGGTAGGGATTCTGTTTACTTGATCTTTTCTCTCGTTGTTCTTATTCCGTTATCGAGTCTGAGTTGTACTCACTTCTTCTTCCTTTCTTGGAAAACAAGGAGAAAATGTAGTCTTCACTTATTTTCACTTTCACCAACTGAGGAAGAAGGATCATGCTATACAAGGTAAAGGGAAATGGGATATGAGAAGAGTCTCGTCTGAACAAGGAAAGAGAGACCGCATCATCATCGCCACTATCCTCACCAGAACTAGGAGAAAGGCTAAGCACATGAAAGCGGCGTCATAAAAGCGTGATCTGGGGAAAGTGTACGAGAACGGAGTTGGAGTGGAACGGGAGAAAGGAGTGAAAGGGCCAAGGTTGGTTTTAAGACGAGAATACCCTTTTTACTCCAACTCCATCATGGATATTACATTTCACAGCTAGCCACTCCAATCCCACCCAGTTTTGTTGGAAGCACGAGAAGGGAGCAAATCAACAGGCTTCTGTTCAGCCCGTTCTTTTTTCTCTGGGAACGTCCAGTTTAGTGGGCTACAAAAGGAAAGTGAGATAAGTGATTTGAGTAGAAAAAATTATACTAAAAAAGTGTCATACGCAGTTTCGGTCAATTAAGGAAGTATCCACTTAAGTAACTTTTATGATTAGAAGTTTCAGTGCTCCACAATTATAATCTAGTCCATTTGAACCATTACTACAATTAGACTAAAGTTGCTTACCTGTTGCACTTCTGGAAATAGCACTTTCGTGTTTTTTCTTTCTTTTTTTTGGTAGAGTTTCTTAAATCATTTCACACTATCAGAATGCCTGTACTGGGCGAAGCTGCAACGAAGCTAATCTATGATAGGAAAAATCCGACCATCTTTCGAATTCTGTGTTTGGTAACTAATCAAGATTTGTTAATGCATAATTTTGATCGTGAATTAGAGAATCGTGATTTGGTTCTAATTAAAGTTTAAATCTTTACTAAACTATTTTGATTGAAGGCATGTGCACTGGTCGTTTACGGTTGCATCGCGGTGGAAGCCTGGACCTATGACACGCAACGAATGCGTCAAACCTGCTTGTACAATGATACGGGTGGGGCTTGCAATTTCGGACTGTTGGTTGGGTTTGTCGGGGTCGTTGCGGCAATTGGATTCATAATTGGCGAGTATGTTGTAGAGAAAACGGCGCTGATCACTCACCGGAAGGAGTACTTCTTGGGGGATTGCATATTCTCATGTACATATTTAAACAATTGTAGTTATTTAATGTTCAAATCAGCGCATTGATAGTTATGAAAAGAAATCTGAAATGTTCTCTTTTTCTCTTGAAAATAGCACTGTGGGCATTTCTATATTTCCTGTGCTTCTGCATTCTGAAGAACCAATGGGGCAAAGTGGAAGAGGAGGATTTGCCAGAAAATGCTGGTGTGGGTTGTGTGAAGGCAGCTATATTGTTCTCCTTCCTTTCCACTATCACATGGGTTGGTAGACAACTTTTTGAAACAGATTTGCTCCGTTAGCTACTTTCTTTTATTGCTTTCGATCCGAATTGTCGTTTTAATTTGTTTTAAATAGTTAATTACTAATTTGGAACTATTTCACAGGGGATTTGTGTGTACTACGCATACATTCGTTTTAGAGCTATCAAAGCGGAACAGGCCTACGCTGCTGAAGGAGGTTTAGCCGGAGTCTCAAAATTCCCAGAGAGCAATGCTGCAGCCATGCTAGGGGTGACCCCAACATCGCCCAGTGTTCCAGTTCCTGGATCTGCCCCACCCACTTCCAACCTTCAAACTTTTAATGTTGCTTACTAAATACAATTGAAATTATTATCGTCCCCGCTGTTGTAAGTTATCTAGCATATTGGCTTGCATTTAAAAACCGATGATATTCCTTTCAGCTTTTACAGTTATGTTTCCAAATTATCTTGATTAGTACATACATACAGTTGTGGAAAGATTAATATCGGGTGGTCCAAATTACACTCCGGATCTTTTATCGTGAATAACTCTCTTCATACTAAACCAATCAAAACGGGCAATGCATCAATCGAAAGAGGAGAGTTTTGAAAAATTTCTAGCACAAACACTGGAAACTAAAAATGTTTTCATATTGACTGATTTTGGAAGGAGTAAAATGAATAATT